>JAFVLL020020837.1:0-11266 GCA_021397915.2 Tor tambroides | reverse complement strand
AAAAAAAGAAGAAAAAAACGTTACTTAGAGACTGACATGTTTAGCTTGTCAAAAATGCTAGATTCAGCTGATGTAAATTCGTTGACTTTGTTGAATTCAACTTTTTTGTATTATTATTATTACCAGGAAAGGAGTGGTTTTGATGCACAGTTATTTTTATTGTATCTTATAACAAAAATCTTTTAACCAATGAAGATGCAGATCCTGTTGTAAATAATAGTGAAAAATCACTTTTTTAAAACTGTTGTTCCATTATTACCAATTAGCAGATTTTGTTCACTCAAATCAGCACAGATGAAACAGTAAGAAATGAATTCAAGTACCTCTCTCTTATCTGGGTCAGCTCCATCCGATGCTGCGTCAACATCTCTTGATTTCTGAGGGGCAGCTGTAAAATAATGACTCACATCTCACATGATCTCACATTTATGGATAAAAGTGTCTTATAGTAGAACAAAAATAGTACTACTTCACTTTAAGAGACATTTATTTTTCACATATAGACAGACTTACATTAAATGTTTGTGTCTCATGTCTGGGGGAGCCAATGTGGCTAACTTTGACTTTGTTGATGTCACTGGAAGCATCACTGGTGCCTGAATCATCCAAGCCGTGTTTTGTGATGTGATGCTGTACTTGACAGGTGGTACCTGTTTCAGTATTAGTCTCAGGCTCATTCTTAATTCGAGCTGCTTGGTCAATAATGTGAAAATTATTCTCTCTACTGCCCATCACATGGCTTTCAGTGTCTTTGCTGGGCGTCTGATCATGATAAACATCCATACATGGTAATAAAGATGTTGATTCACTGCTCACAGGCATGTCCTCTTCATTCTCCTCCTCCTTTGTACAAGTGTCTAGTATCATATGCATCTCTGTATCCTTCAAGTCATGTTCAGATCTCCATTCCTCTGAAAATGTCTGGGTGTATTTCTGTCCTTCAGTCTCAGTGGAGCAAAGCTGCGTTACTACATGAATAAATTCAATTTAAGTTAAATCACATTCAGTTCTTAAAGATCATGTCAGGTGTGTATACATGACAAACGTAAATTAGTAAAACTGATACGTGAATAACAAAGAGCGCTGAAAAAAAAGTCAAAGTGTTGTTCTTCATTGGCTCTTTTGGCATAATCTAAACATCTCAATCTAATATTAATATAATAAACTTTTTAAAGGGGTGTGGCTGATTTAAAGGGCTGAGGTAAAAGCATTTAAGTCTTAATTATTCGTGTTTATGAAAACCATAACATGACAATAATAAGTATTAGACTCAGATTTAAGGTGAACTGACTAACCAGAGTCCATCTGAACTCCTGCCTGCTGCAGTCTCCTCTTGAGCAGCTCAATCTCCTGTCTGGAGCGACAAATCTCCTCATTATACTCTGAAAATATGTCTTCCACAGCCTTAAATATTTCCTGCGCAGCTAATGTTAATCTCTCCGTTAGAAAAACACGTACAATCTGCTGTTTAGACATTGTGCATTGATAAAATGTTACTGAAGTGTCTATCCACCTCTTATTTCCACATCCATAACAAATGTATTTCTCGTCTGTCGTTTTGTCTGCGTTCATCCTGCTTTAGCTCGTTAACAATCAGCGCCACCTGCTGGTCTGGATGTGCGCTGAAGATATGAACACTTCATCTGCGTTACAGAGCACTTTGCTCCATTACAAACTTTAAATCAAAATCTTTAGATAACACACTGGACATCTCCCTACCAGACCGTATAATTTTGATTCAAGAGTTCAAAGTCTGAGGAACAAATACGCCGCATAATCTCTCTCCCCTCAATTCACAGCCTTCACCTTCAAAACAACAACTCGCATCCTTTTTTCTTTATCTCCCCGTCGCTTTCTGTTACCATGGAAACATGAATGTGCTAGGATATCTAAAAATACATTTATGGTTTTAATAGAAATAGCAATCTAAACACATTTAGGAAGTGTGACTGTAATAAAAAGGATGTGATTTTCTTATTCTTCCTAATAAATGATTTAGCATGAATCTACAAAATTTCCACCGAAATACCATCATCATTACAGTTTGTGTTAGCCTAGCCTACTGTACTAAAGCCATGGTAAAATTTTAATAAGGGCCATTAGATTTAGATGACAACCAAATCCAATGAGCTATTCTTTCAACCGTCTTTAGAAACAGGTTTATAAAACCTTTTTAAAAAAAATCACCTAAAAGGAGTTAAAATATTAGAAATTGCCTTAGATAGCCTACTCTGAAATACTGAGACTTGAATAACAAGAATATATGCCACGTCAGGGCCGAGAAATGGTACAATTCCACATGCACTCAAACACACAGGAGTTCCTGGAGTGTGTGTGCAGTTGAGAGCAGGTTTATAGTGCAGTGGATGGTGAAGAATAAGTCATTGTTTGACAGGGCCAGCTGTCAGCTCCACTCTTCCTCACGACAGGCCTTGCCTAGCCACCTGCCTACTATTTTCCAACTATGGTCACAAACTCGCTCTTTAGACCACCTCAGATTAGTGCCAAACACATTACTTTATTGCTAATTGCCATTTTGTATTGTTCAGTAAAAAAAAAAAAAAAGTAGCCAGTTGCTCTTGAATAACTCTCAAAGAACCAAATATCACGACTTAAAGAATATGTACTACCGTTCATAAATTTGAGGTCAGTACAGTTTATTTTTTAATACTTTTATTTGTATTTTATATTTTTGAAACAAATGAATACTTTTATTCAGCCAGGATGCATTAAATTGATCAAAAGTGACAGTACAGACATGTATAGTATTAAGAACAATTTCAGTCTCAAATCCTGAAAAAAAATTGCTGCACAAATGTTTTTAAGTTTGACAAAAATAAGAAATGTTTTTTGAGCACTAAATCAGAATTTTAGAATGATTTCTGAAGGATCATGTGATGCTGAAGACTAGAGTAATGGCTGCTGAAAAATCATCTTTGTGAAGTAAGCAAGTAAATAAATAAATAGCAGATATTTTGAATAGCAATAATATTTTCACATTATTACAGTTTTACTGTGCAGCCTTGTTGAGCATATGAGACTTTTTAAAAACAAAATTTAGAGGGTTGTGTGTGTGTGTGTGTGTGTGTGTATAAAAGTATATAGTAAATATATAAAGTAGCCCTATGTGAAATATGTAAAGTAAAAGCATATAAAAGAAAAGTATTTAACCTAGATGATACAGAATTATTTATATAGCACATTTCATTTAATAAATAAAAACATGCTATTTTTTAAATCATTTACACATTTTATTCTACTGTATGAAAGAACATCATATAAAATACTAAAATTTCTTGGAATGTATCATGAAAAAATATCAGTGGGTTGTTTTTATGTGTTGCATCAGCACTGCAAATCAGTCAGAACTCAGTGGGTTATTTAAAACACAATGATCCAAGCAAGATTGGGGGGAAAAAAACAGCTTAGTGTCTGAGCAGTGACACATCAGATGCCACTGTGCTGGCATGAACATGCCACAGACATGTCAGCACAACTACTACATAACTGTCATTCTGTGTCATCCCAACGCCCCGCAAAAACACTCTGCAACATGTCACTCTAACTGGCGACTCGTAAAACTCTTTCTGTCATAAGAAGCCTTCATGCTTTGAAACAATGACTATGAAGGTTGTGTTATGTTTTTGTAGGAAGCTGCCTTGACTGGAACCTGTCTTTGCTCATCAAGTTACTGAAGTCAGGGATATGCCTGGTATCTGTGTCACTTTCCTAGATTTGCATTCCAGTGACCGGGATGTTTACACTAGATTCCGTTTAGGTCTCTTCAAGTAAGAGTAACCGTATCTGCATCATGGGCATTCTCACCCCGTCTTCAATGTTGTCTAACTATTTGGTCTCTCCAGAAACCGAAGTGCTAAATTTGTACTCCTGATGACATGGGAGAAGGTCACTGGAGCCCACAGTCAGATATAAACAGTGAGGGACGAGCAGAGAAGCTTGTAGCCCATATTTTTACTCGCCGATAAAGCCTGGGACGAGGCTCAACTTTCCTTAACGTCCTAACTGGAATCCAGACATGGAAGTCAAACAAAATTAGGACCATTGCCGGCATAGTTTCCACAGAAAACATTTGAATGCGGTCCCATCCCGGCCCCACCTTTACAAACGAATGTCATGTGCAAATAATGATCACAAATGTTTATATCGAAAAGTGTCTTGATTTCTATGCATTCATCTATGGAATGATTGCCCTTAACTGCCGAGAATGAAAAATATCCTCCAATATACTGGAATGACGAGGATGCATGTCTTTGAAACCTATAGTTCAAATTCCAAAGACTAATAGTAGGTTCATACACTGTAGAGAAAAGCATTTAAAGGATGCTATTCCTGGATGTTCATGGCATTGAGGCATCAGTGTAGATCTGTGGGTGACAATCAAATGGAATTCAGCAGGAACACACCCTGTTATGTGGAAAACACAGAATAGACATCCAATCTTGATATTGACCAGCACTGCGAACGATTCATAGGGAAGTCAAAGGTGATCCATTTTTAGCATTAATTGGCCATTAAAATGCAGAGATCTTTTTTTCCATAAAGTCTCTTTAAGAGCATTGCGGCTTGTTACAGGGTTTAATGGGTTTGTCAGCTGTTCTATGATGCTCTTGTCAAGAGGTGTTTCCACCAGCTTCCTACATGGACAGCCGCCATGATGGTGTTCTTAGAAAGTGATGTATCGTTAACGGCTTGTCTGGTCTATTTAAATGACCCATGAGAGGCCGCAGTCACATTGCCACAGAGTTTAAGAAAGTGATTAATAGCTTGCCATATGACTTTGGTACTGTTGTAGAATAAGCTACATGCTAATTTGACACCGTATGACTTATGGAAATAACTTATCCCTGAATGAGCTGAACGAAAGGATGGCCTAAATTAAAGTATCACTTTAATTTTTCCTCTTTCCTACTACTTGTTTCACTTCTGTTTCAGTTTTTATAACCATTTCTTACTATGTGTTAGTAAGTTGTTGTTGCTGTTTTTAAAACAAGTATGTTTGGCTCAGTGTTGATGTCTGTATTGGTTGTTTATTAAGTTATAGTTTTATTTAATTTTAGTTATTTTAGTACTTCATACTACATGGAAATGAAATAATATATATATTGCATTTATTTTTATATGTATGTATATGTATATGTGTGTGGCTGTACATACACATGCCATTGTTTTTTGGTGTTTGGCTTAGTGTTATGTTAGAAGCATTATTATACTCATACCTTTTGTTGTTTTAACATTTTAAGTTGTTTTTAGTGTTACTTTTTTTGTTTTCATTTAAATGTTTAGTTTTTGAAATGTTGTATGCATTTTTCATTTTTATTTAATTTCTTTATTTTCTTAAATGTGTGTGTTTATATAGTATTTACAGAGTTTTGACTTTTAGTTTGTTACTTTTTCTTATTTGTAAGTCGCTTTGGATAAAAGCGTCTGCTAAATGACTAAAAGTAAAGTAAAAAGTAAAGTAAAAGTATGACACTTCTGATGTTATAAAGAATGAAAGGAATTAGGTGTAAATATATTAGTTTCCATTAGGACATAACACACTACAGTTCAAATTTAATCTTATACAGTTCAAACTTACATTCAGCAAGAAAGCATTAAATTCAAATCCTAAAAAAATTTTTTTTCAGTTTCCACAAAATATTCCTGCACAACTGTTTTCAACACTGACACACACAATATAGCCTATTTAAATAAATTGTAGTTATTTTAAATGGTAATAATATTTAGGATTATGACTGTAATAATAATTTAGAATATTACTGTATTTACTATATTTTTAATCAAATAAATGCAGCCCTGGTGAATATATGATGATTGCAAAAAGAATCACTTCTTCAATTCCGAGGCGTTGAGAATCGAGAGTCGAATCCAAAATATAGTCGACTTATCTGAAAGGCCAGATGTGTCCGGGTATCACATGACTTTACCCATTACATCCAACAGAAAACACAG
Source organism: Tor tambroides (assembly GCA_021397915.2). Taxonomy (NCBI): domain Eukaryota; kingdom Metazoa; phylum Chordata; class Actinopteri; order Cypriniformes; family Cyprinidae; genus Tor; species Tor tambroides. The sequence continues at coordinate 5,293 of JAFVLL020020837.1, read as the reverse complement.
GAAGAAAGCTTAATTTGAAGCTATTTGAAAAAGAGGTAAAGTCAACACATTTACAAAATTTTCAGACTAGTGATACAAAGTCCGATTGATTTCCGTGAACCCTGTGTGAACACCTATTGCTGATTATTGCCTTTCATTCACTTAACTTAATGGTGTTTGTGGTCACAGTTTAATTTGCAAATCCTTTATTTCAGATACGACTAACCAATATTGACTAGCCTACAACTTGGATAAGATTCCTAAAAGTTTTGCACATCAAAACACAAACACGTATATGTTCTAAAGCTATAAAGAAAGAATAAAGCAGTCTAATAAACTCCTTGATTTCGCTTAAAATATAGCCTAATCTAATAAACTACAGCACAATTTATTTAGCCTACATCTCTCATCAGAAAGGTTTTTGCAGCTTTCAGTGAAATGTTATTTAATAACAGCAGTTATAAGCATATTTCCAGTTCGTGCCTCAGGCTTGCACAGTATCAATTATCAGAATCCTCGGCAAACTTCGACAGATGGCTGAACCGGCTCATTCGGTTCTTTTTGAGTCAAACATGCTACTTTTGCTCTGCGTTCTGCTTCATCAACCCAGAACTAAAGTTCGATTCAATTCGATTTTGTGAACTGGCTCAAAAGAATGATTCGTTCAAGAATCGAACATCACTATTTCAGACCTTCTCGAATGCTATTAGTATATACTAACAGAGGCTTTCACTTCATCTGTTGTTGACTACCCTAAGATTTGACCTATATATTTTTAATAGGAAATAACTATTGTTATATTTTATTGTTTACTGTGAGTTCTCACTTAACTTCCCGTTTTTTTAAGAATTGAGAATAAGAGTCGGAAATCAACTCAGAGTCAACTGTAAAAATTCAGAAATGAACACTTTGTCCAATGTTCCCAGAGGGGTATGCAGAGCAGACCTCTTCAGTAGATTAGAAACATATGTTTCTACTGTTTATATTGATACTGTTAAGTACCATATTTCATGATGTTACATGTAATTTTCTAATCTTATGAAAACACAAGCAAACAATGTGTTTTTGTCAGAGGGACATACTTAAAAATATTGAAGCCAAAATAAAAGGTTACCCTACTGTATTATTTTTTACATCATACATTAAAAACAGAAGAATCAAACAGAATATGGAGGTGGAAGCACCAAATCATTTTTATGTGGTATTTTTCTTTCCGTTCCTACAGTGGGGCCGATTTGTTTGTGGTCTCTTGGAGAGAGGCATTTACTAACAGTGAGTAGCGTGCCACTGAGGGGTGAGGCAGTCATGGTGCTCAGAGAGCCAGGATCATTCCTGTGACTTAACATGACACCACTTGCACTAAGACACCGACAGCTGCACACGCACATGCTTTCCATTCTGTTTGTTGTCGAGGATTATAACCTGATAAAAGAGACCAGTGACTATCGTATTGTAAGGCCCAGTCCACTACTGTTTCTTTCTGACTGAGAGCCCTAAAGACAGTACAAACACAGGTACTGGTCAGTGTTATTTTAGTATTATTTTTATACTATTATAGTATTTAACTTTATTTGTATTTTGTATTTATTGAAATGACTATAATTTAAAAAAAGAGATTCATTTAGTTTAAGTTTTAGTAATTTTGCGGTTTTGTAATTTTTTTAAATTTCTATTTACCTTCATTTCAGTCATTTTAGTACTTCAATTCATTTTTTTTTTAGATTGTTGCATTCTAATTTTTTAAGTTTTTCATTGTATTTTATTTCAGCCTTTTCAATTAATGAAAAAGATTTTATTTGTTGCAGTTTTAGTTGATATTAACAACACTGGTAATAGCAGTCATACTGAAAACTGCATGAATGGAGGTATAGTTATTTAAATGATGTACACAGATTTAACGAAATCAAGCAAAACTGTATAATAACTGGTTGTCCATCCTCAAAAATCTGAAGAAAAAAAAAGTGAGCTGTTTGTTATTCTTGTTTTTTGACTAAACTTCACTTTAGATTGATTTATGATTAAATAAATTTAAATAAGATTTATGTTATGCAATTTTGCTTCTTTATTAAATTTAGTTCGTTATCTTATATATTTCTACTGTGAAACAGGATAAACTTGAGAGACAATTTTATTTTTATTTTTTTGCGGTGTAAAAGATGAACTGACGAGAAGACAGACGTTTTGACAGATGAGCAGACAGGTAAACAGACCCCTGCTCAGTTTCTATTGCCTTTTTTGGCACTTACATCAGCCCTTTTTTTGTCCTTCTGTAAAATAAATGGTATTTCCTTTCAAATTTGATCTTACATAATCACAATCATACATTTTTCAGTGCGTCTCAAGTGTCCAAACACTTTGTGGGGCCGCTGTATTTGACGAGGCGTGCTTAGAAGTGCTTGAAAAGAGAGAGTCCCTGACAAACACCCCTGAACCTGTTGCTAGACCAGCTCTGCACTGCGGTCCAGAGGATCCAAGCATCTGTTCCAGTCACTACTCCCTCTCCTAAAAGCAATAATGGAGGCCATAATATCTTTCTAGGGTTCGAGAGCCAAATATGAGTGAAGAGTGAGCATTCCATAGCTAATGCAGCCACGTTCTGGGCATTTCTTCACAAGAAGCCAATTCCCCCTCTCTCCTCCTCCCTTTCTGCCAGCTGTCCTGCAATGTGCTGCTGCTTGTCAGTGAAGAGAAGTGGCGCACTGTTTTCAGTGACAGGGCAGCACACCATGTCGCCTTACACCTAAGACCCACTCAAATAGACTGATATCATCTGTCTGGTCGAGGATCTACTCAATCCCCCGTGATAACCTGTGTTTCTAGCGTGCTTGCCGGTAGTCAGGCACACTTGACCTTGATACAGCTCATTGTGACTTTAAGTAGGTGAAGTCGATGAAAACTATTGATTGCATAGTGATTGTTACCTCATGTAAGAGTTTTAAAGCTTAGAAATGGTGAATAAAATGTTAATGATTCAGTTAAATTCACACAAAAGTGGACAGTGAACTGGAACAGCATCAAGCTCTACAATTTGAGCAATTTTTTTTTTTTTTTTTAGATGTAATGATGGTAAGATACTGCTGGTGTTTTGCAGTGCATTGCTATGCTGCTCTGTTTGTCGTCTTCTTCTGACAAGAGCAATGGTCAATATATTATGGTCTGGTTCCTAGATATGATTTGTGTTCTTTTTTTTTCCCCAAGTAAAAAATGAAGGGGAAAAAGACCTCATCAAATAGTCTGGAATCTTTTACTGATATGTCTTAAATAATTTTACTACATGTTAACAAAACTGCTTACACTCTTCAAAATAAAGGTGCTTCACGATGCCATAGAAGAACCTTTTTGTCTAAATGGTTCCATAAAGAACCTTTAACATCTGAAGAACCTTTCTGTTTCACAAAAGGTTATTTTTTGTGAAAGATGGCTCTTCAGATTTTAAAAAGGTAAGAAAGAGCTGGTTCTTTAAAGAACCTTTGACTAAATGGTTCTTTGTGGAACCAAAAATGGTTCTTCTATATGGCATCACTTGAAGAACCTTTTAAGCACCTTTATTTTTTAGGATTGCACCCCCCTCATAAAATTGAAAAAAAAAGTAAAGGTTGGTTCAGATGATAAAATGTTACGTGGTGTACTTTATGAAGTATTAGTTGTGATTATTATTATTATTGTTAAAACTATTTTACCTTGAAAATGTGTAATAAAATGTTTAGATAATTAGATACTTTTTATTTGAAGAATGCTGTACATTTCTAAGATTCATCTCTAAGATAAAAAACATCAAATAGTCTGGAATATTTTACTGGTATTTCTTCAATAATTGTATTATATGTTAAAAAACTGCTAAACTAATAATTTTAAAAAATACTGAAAAAAGTAAAGGTTGTTTCAGATGATAAAATGTCATTTGGTGAGACTAACCAAAATCTATGAAGTATTAGTTGAGATCATTATTATTATTATTGTTAAAACCATTTTACTGAACCTTTTTTGGTAACTGTATAAATGTTTTTTTTTTCAGAACTATATGAAACCGAGCTGAATACAAAGAATGCTGTACATTTTTAAGGTTTATTTTTTTTTCAAAAGTTATTATCACAGAAATTCTTATTCGTGACACCCCTTTTCAGCAAGACAACTGTGTTATATCATTAGCAACCTGACCTCTTTTCCAAAAATGTTGTGAAAGTTCTTTCCTCTTCAGGAAGAGTTCCTGGGTGGTGTGTGTGTGTGTGTAGTTGCATGGACCTGTCACCCTGCCATCCTCTGTTTCTGCTGACAGTAGGCTGAGGGAAGGTCCGGGGTGAGTGACTCGGACACACTGCTCTCCTGCAGCCTGGAAAGCCACAGAGGCCCCATTGTGCTCCTCAACCATCAGTGATCATCCATCACATTTTAACCTGACAGCCAACTGCACAGCCTCCTAATCCTGCCAAGGATGGAAGCTTGGGTTACCATGACGAGAGCACCGCGGGGCGTCCCGTTTCATATCTGTACTGGACAGAAGGTACCTTTAAGTTCTGAAACAGGTCCCCCAATTCTACGCTTGTAACCTATAGATGCGTAAGGAAACAGTCACAGTTTTTAAGGGTCTCTTTCACAAATAACGTTGTAATAGTGTTCAGCATACTGTAACTTAGGAAAAATATCATAGTGAAAAACCCCCTTCACCATCTACAGTACTACATGAACCTTGAATAGCTGTGGTGGTGTCAGTAACCATAAATAAGCCTGTGGATTCATTATGGGACATAGCGGAAGCTCCTCTGAATTAGCATGTGAGCAATGAGCCCAGACGAGTCCATTAGGGATTTCCAACGTCCGGAGAGCCTACCTCACTTTTTGGGGTCAGGGACAACAAAGGTCTATCTTACTGAATTATTATTACTGACAACAGCAAATTATTACTAAATAAGCAAATAATGATTGAGAAAGGTTAAAAAAAGACTGGCATAACAAAAGCTGAAATGTATAATATTATACATAATATATAGATTAATTTTACATTTATATTTATTATATTACCAACACATCATATGAAGATTGAGTTAATACATTTATAATTATTATTTTGTTATTACATTATCATATACATGTTACATTATCAAACATTTGTATTAATATATTATTATTATTATTAAGTTATTTACTATATTATATTTTTATAATAAAAATGATTATGATGATGATGATTATAAATAAATATATATATATATATATACAGCTGCATCTCAATAAATTAGAATGTTGTGAAAAAGTTCATTTTTTTCTTGTAAGTTATTTCAAAAAGTGAAACTTTCATATATTTTAGATTCATTGC
>JAFVLL020020836.1:0-20009 GCA_021397915.2 Tor tambroides | reverse complement strand
CCCGCTCCATTTGGGAGAGGTGAACTGTCCCCCGCGGCCGCGCCCCCCTCCCCTTTCCACTTCTCACACAGCTTCTGTGCACGGCACCTTCTCAGCAAGCAGGGGCGCCAATTTGCCAATTCCCCACACAGTTATATGATAGATAATAGAAAACCGCTTAGCAGCGCAGATGATTTTTTTTTTTTTCAAGTGCTTGTGCCGCCCCCCACGTGTCATGAAAAAATGCCGCCCCGGGCATCTGCCCGGTTCGCCCATGCCAAAAACTGCCACTGCTGGCCATGTTATTCTGCAAATTTTTGTGATTTCACTAAAGGTTTAAGTTGGTCACACAAAGTCTGCTGATTAGCTGATTAGTTTGAGATAGACTTCTCAATATATTGCTACACTGTTGACTATTGAAAATGTGACTGCACCTTTACAATTCATAAGAAAAGTGGTGATGTCTGACTTGTGAGTGAATCGTTATTTTTTGTCAGACATTTTCAAAACATTGGTTTATCCAGTTCACAAATCCAGTCTGAATGATTCATTCAGATTGATCTGTTTCTTGAGTTTTGATTCAATTTTCCTTTCACAACAGTAAACAATGCAGTTGAAGGAAAGATTATAAGTGATGCTTCAGAAGACTGGCGTTTTTATTGTGCTTTTGTATCCTTTTTAAAGTTTGAAGTATTTCACTTTGTCATTAATATGTTCCTCTTGTTGTTTTACAGAATAAATAAAGTCATACAGGTTTGAAACATTGTGAGGTTGAGTAAATAATGGCAGAATTTTCATTGTGCAGCAAATTAATCCTTTAACCAAAAAGAAAGTAAGTGTGAGAGTGAGAGGAATGTGTGAATGGGTGCGTGTGTGTGTGACCCCCCATTGAGCATTTCTCTTTTAAATGTATTTCTTGCAGTAATTGTTTTGTCGGTTTTTAAATAGCTTTTGAGCTTCTGTCTGAATAGGGCGACTGAGTCAGCAGGGTTTTTTGCAGGGAGCTTGACCTGTCTGCACTGCTAAAGGTTTGGTAGCTAAGGAGAGTACCGGAATCTCATGCACTGACAGACAGGGAGTGGAGTTTTCCTTTCAGAATAACATTCACTCAGCGCAGTGAAACTTAGGTCAGCTGTTAGAATAGATATGGCAGATGTAGTCTAAACTGTAGCTGGCGGTTTACTAAAAAAATTGCTGATATCTGAGGGTTTGGAGAAGAGCAAATGTCAGTGCCATGTCAGGATTTTTTAAAAGGGGTCATATCATGCGATTTCTTGGTTTCCTTTTCTTTAGTGTGTTATGTAGCTGTTTGTGCACGTATAAGATCTGCAGAGTTACAAAGCTCAAAGTCTCCCACAAAAGGATTTATTCTATCTAAAAGAGAAGGCCGATCCAGACCGGGGTAAAATGCCTCATGTCTACGTCACGATGTGGAAATATTTGCATAATGCTGCCCAAATGTGCATGCAAAGAAAGAATGCATATTTAGTAACCGCAGTAGTGTTGATGCAGCCATGTCAGGGAGACGCTGTGTGTTTCTGTGCGAAAGCAAAAGCATTTTATTTTGCCTTCCGAAAGTAGATGCAATTAGGAATCATTGGTTAAGATTTGTTTACAACAGAACAGCACAACCTAAATGTTCGAATTTGTGCAACGCATTTTATGGATGACAGTTTCGTGAACCTAGGAAAGTACAAGGCTGGCTGTGCACAAAGGCTATTTCTAAAAAAAAAAAAAGGGTAAATTCTGACTTTGCTATGACAATCTGGCGCTTCTGTAACTGTAAGTATGTTTTATTATTTGTTGAAGTATTTGCTATTGACTGTTCAAATGCGGAGTTTTGCATAGTGTAGAGTAAGGCATCGTGTGTGTGTGTGTGTGTGTGGAACAGGGTCACATCACAGCGGAGTGTACAGCATGTCAGCTGTCTTATCCACGGCTTGTGTACTGCAAATACATATGAACATCATCAATGACTCGTGTGAGAGAGGCGGGGCACAGAGGAACTACAATAATGTACAGTATTTGAAAAATAATTTTTTGAACATTAAGGCATGTCAACATATTCTATTACACCAAATACAAAAAATAATGATCTTTAAAAATAGCATCATATGACCCCTTTAATTAAAGATTTTAGGTTACAGTTATCTTATATATTTCTATTGATTTAATATATAAAATGTAATATAACTACAATGGAAAACTTTGGGGTCAGTAAAATTTAACTTATTTTCTTCTGTTTATTTTTCTTTTGAACCTCTTTTGCTCAACTGTTTTCAACATTGATAATAAGAAGAAATGTTTCTTGAGCACCAAATCAACATATTAGAATGATTTCTGAAGGATCATGTGACACTGGAGACTGGAGTAATGATGCTGAAAATTCAACCTTGCCATCACAGGAATAAATTACTTCTTAAAATATAATAAAATAGAAAACTGTAATAATATTTCACAGTGTTACTGTTTTTGCTGTATTTTGATCAAATAAATACAGCCTTGGTGAACATAAGAGACTTCTTTCAAACATTAAAAAAGTCTTACTGACCCTAAACTTCTGAACAGTAATGTGTATTTTTAAATTTGATCTTTCACTTATTTATTTTACAAACGTATTGCTGTAGTGTTCTTTAGAACTTAATGCTTCATTCAGGTTCTTCTAATTGGCATCTCAGTTTCTGGATTTTTCTAAAGAACTGCTAATAAGTAGCATAAGGACTACAAAAAAAGGTTTTTTGTGGAACTTTAAAAACACTCTCCCGTGACATCAGAATGTAAAACACCAGTTGGTTCTAATTGGAACCCAAGGCTGATCAGTCCATGAATCAATGAAACAAAGTGCCTCTTTCCCCGCTGTGGTCATTCCCTTGCCACAAATGTGAATATAATGGATCAGTCAAAGCATGGTTAAGGATTTTACAGAGAGCATCCGAATGTGGCTGATGGATTAGCTCCATGTGGAACGGCCCTTCATCCTCAGATCTGAGATGCTGATCTGCCTTCGATTGACTCTCATTCCGAAGAATCTCATTCATCTGTCTCTGTAACAAGGGGCCACATGTGCGTAATATGAGTTTGAATGTGAAAGGACAGCAGATAAATCCAGTTAGCTGTGATTAGATTACACTAGGCTAGAATGAATGGGATCAGTTGGAGAGGTGACAGAGAAAGGGGGGTAAAACCACACAGACCCCTTTAACTCAATCCATTAGAGTACAACGACATATTCATTAAGTCAAGCCAGCCCAGGACTGAGGTTTAAAATGAGCTGCGGTCCCCCCTCCCACTGCTTTTCCTTTAAAAACTTCCTTCCTTTTCTCTTTCATATTGATGGTCATGGAGAGGGCTTAAACGTAACCACGGTGGGGGTTTTGTGTGTGTGTGTGTGTGTGTGTGTGTGTGTGTGTGTACATTTCTATAGGTTTCTTCCTGACTTTTACAAATCCGATTCTGAATTTTTTCCCATGAATTAAAAGTCATTCGCAGTCATTCTGTAAACATTAACGAGTTTGACAAAACTTGCCTGTTGGTGATTCATACGGTAAATCTGTTATATTTTCTGATGTCATGTTAAAAAAGGATATCTCAGGTGTGTTCAATTCAGTAGAGATCTTCTGTCAAAACATTAAGAGATCCTGTTTAATGGGTTGTGTTAAAGCTCTTTTTTCAGACATGCAATTAAAACAATTACCTTGTTGAAGAAATACCGGAGGAATTTATACTTCTTAAGTAATTCTACATTTTAAGTAGAGACTTTAAAATGATTTGGAGGGTTTAACTGAATTGAGTTCTTTATTGCAGTCCAGGCCTGTCATTCACCACAGGAAACTCCTGTCAGTGGGGAGGCGGGATGTTGAGTGATTGGCGTTTTGGCCATCCAGACAACTTCCTCTGGTCGGAGGAAGAACATTAAAATGTCTGGGTCAAAATAACCTGCCTCTCTAATGTCCTTTTCAACCTCTACCAGCTTTCGAGCCAATAACTTTCCACGAGTTTCTCTAGAAAAGCGATCTACAGATATACATATTCCAGACATGAAAGTTATATAAAGTATGTATGATATTATTTAATTACTTACTGAATATATAATGTTTATACTTGTATATAAATCCATACACACATATTAAATTAAATTTAATCTCATTTTCTATATTGTTACCTATTATTTTTATATCCTTAATGCGAAAAAACAATAATGGAAGCTTTGGGCCAACATGTGCTGCATGTTTGGATTTAACTTTCAGTAAACCTATCTGTACAAAGACACAGAACGACGGAAAGCGAGGTGCATAGGTAAAGTAGGCTGGAGTGTAGAGGGGTTGGACAGACATCAAATTCACACCCGTCAGAAACACATTCCAGACAGTGCAGAGGCTTGTGTGATATATTCTTGGGTACCTCCTACTGTAGCTAAGGGTGAATGTTCAGACAGCTGGAACATTAGACATTCCGACAATGTATTTCCTCTTATATATGATAAATGTGTGTGTGTGTGTTTCCCATTTTCAAGTCAAGCTATGATATGCGATCTGCTTGGGAGAATAAATTGTATGCACAGATACGCACAGATACATACTGACACAGTGGTGCTTCAAAGTGATCATATGTCTTTTCTAAAAAAAAAAAAAAAAAGAGGTAAATATTAAGATGCAAGTAACCTTATAATTGAGGGCTGCTTTCCATATCTTTTGTTGCTGACATGAGAGTCTGTCCATCAAATTAGACTATGGCGCTAATTCATTCAACTATAGGCAAAAGCTTAACAAATGCTATAGGTCTTCATCCTCAATAACCATGAACACACCACACTGAATCCAGTCCTGAAGCAAAAGCAGTTGAGAACCGTCAATCTAACACACACGCACAGCCTAAAACTGCTGTTGTTTATTCTAACAGTCTTTTTGACCCTTTAGGCCTGAAGACACAGTAAGAGCAGGTGAGTAGGAGAACAGATAGCTTTAACGGATTCAGGTTTTTTGGACTGAAACACCTTTTGAAAGCAAGCTTTAAAAAACCATTTGAGGGCCTTTTAAAGTCTTTGTCCTCCTCTTTCCTCTCTTCTATCCCTCTGTCTATCTATCCTTTTTGTACTGAGGTGCATTTGACCTCTTAATCACTGCCTGAGGTGAGCTCCACATGGCTAATGGATCTTTCCCTCTCGCTCACACACACACACACACACATCTAGATTGTTGGTGTCTAAGAGTGTAAACAGGGCGCCTCTTCAAATTGCCATTGTAGAGTGTGAGAAGAGAGAGAGATCCTATCCTGGAGCACAGCGACCATGTCATTATGACCTCGGGAAAAGAGAAGTGTCTTCCTGATGTTAAAATCTCTAGAAATTCCTTTATAATGGATGCAGATGCTGATATATATACAATTCCACAAAAATACTAAGCAGCACAACTGCTTTCAAATGTTTCTTGAGCACCAAATCAGCATATTAGAATGATTTGTCATGAGACACTGAAGACTGGAATAATGGCTCCTGACAATTTAGCTTTGCCTTCATAGGAATACATTAAAGTTACATACAATTTTTACTGTTTTTTTTTTTTACTTTTTTTTTATTAATATAAACTGTATAATTAATTGATGTCCTAGGCAACCAGTGTCCTGTTTTCTATGGTCTTGTTTATGTAATAAATTATGTAATAAATTCATATTTTAATATTTTCAGCCATAAGTCATGTCCATTTATCTTATTTGATAATTAGCCTAATAAGCAAAATTATGTACAGTCAGCTGGTTATTATCGCAAAAGGAACCATTTCAGGATGATATAAGACCTGCTCACCCAGGTTTAGTTTACTATCTAGTTTTTGAATAATTAAACTTTCGACTATCCAGTATTCTAGAAAAAAACATGAATCGCGGTATTGTTACTGCCGTGTCACTATAGCGGCGGGAGGAAGTGTAGGCCTCAGGGGTCAGCGTGTGAGGTCACGGGGCGACACCCAGAACAGAACCTGATACCCGCTCAGCGTCACACCCCTCTGACAGATAAGGAAGTCAGTCGGGTGGTCAGAAGTTGTTACACATCTGAAAACCTCCATCGTGGCCCCAGGGGCTCAGTGCGCTTCCCTCAATTCACATACATACATTCACGTACGCATACAGTGAGATCCAAAAGTCTGGGGTTCAAAATCTAATTTAAACCTGAAAAAGATTTAGGATTTTGAACATTTTAAAACAAAGAAACATTATGACATTTAATAAATAATAATGTTTCAGATCCTGCTCTGTTTATAGGTCACTAATGAAATATGTATATTTGTGCCACTGATCGTGTTACTCTCTGTACCAAGACAGTCAGATGTATTTTGGATAATCTCAAATCAAACTGGAGAATATGATCATCAGCTTTTATGCAAACTTGTGAGTTTGAGTGCTTCTGTCATTAAAGCAAAAGAGGGACAAACTATATTCTAAGACGTTTCAAACTCATGTTATTTTTTTTTTCAGCTCAACTTCTCACTTAAATTATTATGCTTATTATAAAAAAATAGACAAGAGACGTTTTTCAGACTTTGGACCCAGCATATCCAACCAAGTCCTCTTGGTATACCGCCCCCTCTTTCTCTCAAACAGACACACACACAGTGATGACAGACAGCGTCTGAGAGGAGGGAAAAACCCTTAAGAATCAAAGCAGGACATCCAGGAGACGAGTATGCATCTGTGTCTCTGTGTGTGTGTGTGAGAGAGAGAGACACAAGAGTAGTTGGAGGACTACAGTGTTGAAAGATATCTGCAAGTGAAGAAATACTGCCTTCCATTTCTCTTTCAGTGTTTTTTATCCTTCATTAATAGTCCTAATAATTCTCTCACTGTATTCTTTTTAGTTACCATACACCTTTATTATAGCATCTGATGGAGTCTGTTCACACTGAGGAGTGTCTCTGCATCCAACAGGAAGTTTTTTGTACCGTTGACAGATGGGGCTGTACCTCTGATCATCGGCCGAGACACTTTCTCTCCCCCTGACCCCTCCACTGAGTCCAGAAGCTGCGGCCGGGAGCTGATGATTGAGCAGCATTAGAGAGCGAGGGATAAGGTGACCACTTAAAACGCAGTTGTGTGTGTCTCCTTCTGCGTATCTCTGTGTTGGTGAGAATTTGTGTGTGCGCTTCTAGATTCCACAGAAACACTATATGGTTTTCCCCTAAGATTCCACATCAGTGGAGTAGTACGTTTGCAGTTTAGCTTGAACTCCATAAGTGCTTTGTTGTGGGTTTTTGACCTATACTTGGATCAAAATTACTGAAAAATATCACTAGAAACTAGCTAAACCGAAGGTTTAATTAAAGAGAAAATGATTTGTGTAGACATTAAATTAGCCTGCGTTCACTTCTAAAAATCCCAAATGGTTACAGGTTTGAAGTCGCAATGAAATGGAAGTAGTAAAAGATCTTTTTTTCCGTATTGTGACGTACATCTGAGTAAAACAGATTTTTTAAACAGAAAAAAAGGTAGGGCAGAGACTTTTAAGAGACGCATTCCGAGTAGACTGTAAGAAACAGATGGAATCGATGATTGGAGAAGTGCGGCAAATGAGAATTATGACATTTTGACTAAGAATTATGATGTTGATGCACAGATTAATCATTCACAATAAAACCTATACCATGTTTTTAGAAAATAGATGAGGGAATTTCTCATTTCATGCCAACTTTAAGGTTTCTCTAGGGTTAGTCTGTAAGTTACATTTTCATGAAAAAAATCTCCATCGTGATCATCGGGGTTGTGGGCTGTTGCTACAAGGCTGCTAAGGTACTCTAAGTTTTCATGCATTACTATGTGGTTGCTAGGGTATTTTGAGTAGTTGCTAGGTGGTTGTTTACTAGCAAAGAGAGCCCCAAATCTGAGCGATACACTGATATTTTGATATGCCTATGTACATTTATGCCATTTTTTGTCTGTTTTAACATCTGCCCGGTTAAAAATTATACTTAAAAACTAGAAATTGTCACTTGTAAAAGTATAGTCACAGAATTTGAGATTTTATCTATGCACAATAGATGTCAGTGGGATGACTCAATATAAGATTTTAGAAAGGTGTGTGTGTGTGTGTGTGTGTGTGTGTGTGTGTGTAAATGTCTGGAAAGCAGACAGGTTATATCTGTCATTAAGAGCAAGTCTGAACAGAAAAAGGGACATGTTCAGCACATCATCTAAACAGCCACTGTAAAATGATCCTCCAAATGTGTGTCATAGACAAAGTTGATCAAAGACAATTTTGATATTAAAGATCAGCATTGTCATTTAGGGCAACACTCTTTGTGTGCGTGTTTTAGCTGGGAGAAAAATCAACAAAACGATATTATTGCCTTAGACAACATCAACAGTTTCAGGTTTCATGTTAATTATGATAAATTTCACACAGGTAAAATTCCATTATAATTATTTGGAGTTGTGATGTGGTTTTGGTGAATGCTCAGAAAAGTATTTACGTAAAAATATTTACATGCGCTTTAACAATTTTGTAAGACTGATATGTATGGAAAAATATCCACCAAATTATGGCAAATAAAACATAAAAATAAGATCAAAGTATGTATTAGAACTGAGTACAGAAGAAGTACAAAAAAATTATATAAAATGGCACAGGGTTCCTTTGGCCTTTGCCAAATGATTAATCTTGTACTTGGCACATCTGGAATAAGAATGGTGAATTATCATGACTTTCATTATTTCTGTGCTTATCTGAACATGAATAGAAATATATCTGGATATTTTGAAAATAGTAAAAAGTACAGATCTTTAAATCTCTGGTTTAAATCAATGCATTAAGGGAAAACTAATTACTCACGAATCACTGATCCTTGAGTGTTTTATTATATAGTGCCTCTGAATGTTTATGTTTGTTGGTTGCATGGAAGATATATGTGAGAGGAGACCTGGCCATGAGCGTGTGACTATGTGGCAAGTCCCCGCCTGTCTTTAACCTGACTTTGAGCTTTAGTTGGTATTCTGAGTCTCTGTTGTTAAAATTAATAACGGGATTTGTTCAACCACCCCAGACAGGGATGGTTGTGTTCTGTGCCTCTCTATCTCCTGCCCTTTCTCACTCTGACCTGAAATTATTCAAGAAAGACAAATGCAAGCCAAATTCATCTTCTGACCTGTTTTAGAAATGCAGCTTGGAAATAACAAAAGCAGCTCTGCCGAAATTAGACAGATCATTTACAATTACATGACTTTCTTCTGTGATAATATTATTCCACATGGATTCTATGCATCTATTTAAAATTATTTGTGTAATAAATGTTTTTAAAGGATTTTAAAGACATGTAGGCTAAGATTATTGGTAAATGTAGACTTTTGCACTCTTTTTTTCGCGCGCGCGCGCGCGTGTGTGTGTGTGTGTGTCTTTTTTGTTGTTGTTTTTTGGACCAGTATACAAGCTGGGTATAGTGACTGTTTTCTTGGGACAACAAGTTATGATGATTGCAGCCAGAGATGAATGAATTCTGGCATAATTTTAAAATTCTAATAATAATAGACATTATTTGTAAGAATCTCAGTGAAAATTGAGCCGCATCCTGATAATTATAGCAACTAAAAAGTGTGAACCTTTAGACTGTGTGTATTTAGCGCAGTCTGACTATAATTCAGGATGCGAATTATCTTTAAAAATTAGATTAAAAGTCACACTGCCATAAATATACACTCTATAACAGAAATGAACAATTAGCAACTGCTGCTCGATCGTTGTCTGTATCGGACAGTACATAATACAAATTAGCCCACGTTATTTAACACATTTTTTATAGATTTAAACATCACAAATATACTACAAAAATATTAGTTTTAAAATAAGTTAAATGTTCTCGGAGCGACAAAATCAAAAAAAAGTTGTGCATAGACGAAAGTTAAACGATTGCGTTGAGAAACTTACTGATTTGCCATTTATTTTTCAAAAGTTGGCCCACCTCTGGATAATCCACAGACGCTTTAAATTCAATGTCGTCTGACTAAGTAAAGAAAAAAAAAAAAATTCATTTAGTCTAGAAAGTTATTTAACACCAAACAGGTGTCTCGCATGCCAATGCAACTTCTCTGTAAACGCATGTAATCATGTTATTTTTGACTTTCTGAAAATAATTCAATCTGACATAATTAAAAGAATAACAATTTTTACATAATTTTTATTATTATTATTATTATTTAACATTTATTTAACCAGAAAAGATCTCTGAGATTAAAAATCTCTTTCACATGAGTGTCCTGGCCAAGATGGGCAGCAATACAATCAGTTTCAACGCAGATCAAACATTTTAGATGTAGACATTATAAACTAGAATGCTTGCCTAAACCGCCATGCATGGAAATGATGACAAGTGGATCGAATGGAATTCCAATGAGGAAATAAGTAAACCAATAAGTAAAACCCCTACAATCTCTCTCTCTCTCGCTCTTTCTGATTCCCTCTGTGGAACCAACGATCTCAAACGTTTCCCATCCCCTGTGATCTATCCACGACCTCTTCAACTATTAGAGAAAAAAAAAAAAAAAAACCTGCTCACGCGTCACTGGTGAAGGTGGATCATAACATGTGCCAATACCTATAAAGCTCGAGAGCGCGAGGTGCACAGAAGACACAAAGTTCACCTAAGAGATTCACGAAGTTTCACTGGATTTCTTTGCTATGACTTTACACTCTTCCTGAGGTGAGTACACACTCATTGTCTGTCTCTGAATTCACTTGTAAGGTCATCATTAGCTGTTATTAAGATGATGTTAATTTAGCATGTTTTAGCAACAGATCTGAGAGACAGATTTTTGTTACACCCTTAAAAATAAAGTATCTTATTTATACTTATTTACTAATCTTTATACTGGTTGTAAGGTATAAGAACCATTTTATAAAAAGTCATTTTTATGCATATACTTCGGAGATTTAAATCTCTTAAGGTTTCATGTTCTTCAGATAAGAATCAAAATTGGGTTAACAGACCTGAACTGAAGAATTAATGTAGGCTAGTTTGATGTTAAATATTATGATATTATGATGTTGTTAAGAATTTATAAGTTTTACTTACTCGGAATTGTTTACAAGCAGAGAGATCTTCTGTATTAAGCACAAATGTGTGCTCGTTTCCAAAGTTCTCATATAATCTCAAGTTCAGTGCGAACCTGATTTACAGTCGGAGTGGGTGAGAGCAGGGCTGTTCCAGGGGTTGCACCCCAAGAAAAGGTGGATAAACTCGGATGAAAGACATGCCAGCGCATGCAACTTGTAAAACTGTTTGGAATAGTTGTCAGCTTCTTGTCCTTCATGGAAAGCTGGAGAGACTGACAGCACGATAGATCTTCTCTCTTCATAAAGCCCATGTTAGACCCGTCCCGTGTAATGTCCTATTCTTATTCCATTCCTAGATATCCAATGAGCGCGTAAAGGGATCTTCTTGCGAGTTACACAACTTTTGGAGGCGCTCCATCATAAAGAAATTATCACTGGAACAACACGCACAAGCGCACGTGGATTCTTTGCTTTCTTTTTTGGCTTTGCTCAACGCTGGAGATGTTCGGGCACGATATCTGCCTCGTGTCCGCGTTGCTGGCGGCTGCCGGTGCTGTCTTACCGGCTCTGCTGTTGCTTGTGGTTTCGCGGCTGCTGTGGGAGTTCAGGTGGAGCATCACCCGGGATCGGACGTGTAAACTCCCACTCCCGCAGGGCTCCATGGGCTGGCCGCTTGTCGGAGAAACTTTTCACTGGCTTTTCCAGGTAAGACTTGAGCATATAAATAAAATTCTACTCTGTTTCTCTCCATTCTTTTTGCTCTTATTTATGATTTATCGATCATGGATTTCATGGGCTAGCCTACTGTGTTCCCTCTATTAGAAAGTTGCAATATATTAGAACTTGGAATGCATAGGCTTAGAAAGTTCTAAGCCTATGCATTATATTGTAATTTTATATTAGGCTATTAACATGTTTTAGAAGCAAAAAAAAAAAAAAAAAAAGAATGATTAGGCCATTTAACAAGGTAATATATAAGTAAAATAGGTGTTAAAATTAGTTCGCGAATTATTTCGGCAGGGTTATCGTTGCAAAAATAAATAAATAAATAGCCTAAATAAAATAAAAAATCAGTCATTTTATTTATTCGTTCGTTTTGCGAAAAACGTAAGTGTTTTTGGCGCCCCCAGCGCCCTACCAACAATGCGTTTTAAACAAAATACTAACGTTTTCTGATCTATAATAGATCTATAGATGTAATCTATAATAGCCTTATACATAATGACAGTAGGCTACTTACATTTTATCGTTGCTGGTATATACAGCGATCAAGCACGTGTTGCTATGGTTACCTCTGCACTCAAAGCCGATTTCTTTGATCATAAACATTTTAGGCTAGTGCACTCTGACTCACTTGTGAAACGTAGCTATGAAAACAATACATGAAGCCCCCGGTTAAATTTATGCATTTTATATAGGGCCTAAGTTAATTCTTTTATTAATGTTATCATATGTAGATTAGAGTGATCTATGTTGGATTTTATTTTATTTTGCTGATATTTATGCATTAACTTTAGTGCAATGTTTCTCAAAGGAATATGAGGCATATGAGCCAGTTGCTCTGCTGGCCTGATGTGCAAATCCACAAAGGGAATTATTCCCTGCATGTGTGAACTTGATGAGGGTGTAATTCTTCACTGTGGTAAAAATAGATGTTTTCACATTGATTTCATGCAGAGTGGCAGAACTGATCAATCCATTCCAGAAGATGCAATAAATAAATAAATAAATAAACATTGCAATATGTAGTCCTGGAAAGTTTCTAAAATAGTATGGAAAATCTGTATGGAAATATTTTTAGTATGGAAATTTTAAAATCTTTATTGTCACAAATGACTGGAAAAGTCTTGGGGAAGTAGTGGGGACTCGGGGTATTGCATCTATCTAAAAGGTTTGACATGAAACTCTGTTGTGTTGTAACAGGGATCCAGCTTTCACATCTCTAGACGCGAGAAACATGGAAATGTTTTTAAAACTCACCTTTTGGGCAAACCCCTCATCCGGGTGACCGGTGCAGAAAACATCCGTAAGATTCTGCTGGGTGAACACTCGCTGGTGTGCACGCAGTGGCCCCAGAGCACACGTATCATCCTGGGGCCCAACACTCTGGTAAACTCAGTTGGTGACCTGCACAAGAGGAAGAGAAAAGTAAGTGTATCTGAAAGGCCAGCTCCCTGAAAGGCTTTTCAATAAAAAAAATATATTAACCCATTAATTGCTTTATTTCTCCTATAAAGATGAATGCTCACCAAAAAAATTCATTTCATTTCCAGCCATTAATGTTGCAATGAATAGTTCAGCATTTGATCAATAAAATTTTTGTTTTCTAGATCCTTGCAAAAGTGTTTAGCCGTGGGGCGCTGGAGGCCTATCTGACACGCCTTCAAGATGTCGTCAAGACCGAAATTGCTAAGTGGTGCTCCGAGACCGGGTCTGTGGACGTTTACACCGCAGCCAAGTCACTCACTTTCCGCATAGCAGTGCGAGTCCTGCTCGGTCTGCGTCTGGAGGAGCAGCAAATCACTTCTCTCTCCAAAACCTTTGAACAGCTCATGAACAACCTCTTTTCTCTTCCTTTTGACACCCCCATAAGCGGCCTGCGTAAGGTGAGAATGAGTCCAGTTCTGATCTTCCATCCACAAGCCAAAAGTCACATTGTTTCACAGCTCGAGCAAACAAAATACATTTCCAAGTCACTTGATGAATGTCTAAATTTCATCTACTTTGGAGAACTTTTATTCATGAACATAGTCTATTTGTTTTGTTGTAGGGAATCAGGGCTCGTGAGATTCTGCACTCTGCCATGGAGAAGATCATAGAGGAGAAACTGAAAAAGCAGCAACCCAGTGATTATTGTGATGCTTTTGACTATATGCTGAGCAGTGCGAAGGAAGATGACAATGAGCTTACAATGCAAGAGCTCAAGGTAAATAGAAGGCCAAATCCAAATTTATTGTGCACTCTTAAAAATAAAAGTTCTTTATTGGCATCAATGGTTCCACAAAGAACCTTTACCATCTATGGAAACTTTTCATTCCACAAAAGGTTCTTTACAGTGGAAAAAGGTTCTTTAGATTATTAAAATGTTCTTCACACTAATAAAAAAAAATAGTTCTTTTAAGAACTGTTCACTGAAAGGTTCTTTGGGGAACCAAAACTGGTTCTTCTATAGCGTCGCTGTGAAAACCCCCATTTGGAACCTTTATTTTTACGAATGTGTGCTATCTTTGTACTATTACCTAGTTTTAATTATTTTATTTTGTAATATTATATTTAGCTTTCATCACAGATGATGATCCCATGATACTGTTTTGATTTTATTTATGTATATATATACATATATTTATATTACTGTTTTTACTGTGTTTTTGAACAAATAAATGCAGCCTTGGTGAGCATAAGAGACTTTTTTTTTTCAAAAATAAGAAAAAATTGTAATTATTCCAAACTTTTGACCTGTAGTGTGCATATGTGCAAAACTAAAAAATTGCTATTGTCAGTTGTTTGCATTTAATTTTTTGCCTTTCAATTTCATTTGCATTCATGTTTGCAAAATGAATAAATGAAAATGCATTTCAGGAAACCGCAGTAGAGTTAATCTTCGCTGCTCACTCCACTACTGCCAGCGCATCAACATCCCTCATCCTGCAGCTGCTGCGTCATCCAGATGTGAGTGAGCGCGCCAGAGCAGAGCTGGAAAGCGAGGGGCTGATCAGCGACACGCATGGATACTGCCGCATTCGTTGCCATGGGAACTTCATCAGTGAGGAAAACGATGCTGCTGAGAAGAGTACCAGCGAGTGGAGATCAGCGATGAATAAAACACCTTGTTTTGAAGCAGGAGACAAGGAAGAGGGGCATCGCTCTCGCACCCACGTCCCTTACCTGAGTTTGGAGAAACTGAGTCAACTTTCTTACCTGGACTGTGTGGTCAAAGAGGTGCTTCGGTTCCTCCCACCGGTGTCTGGCGGATACAGGACAGTCCTGAAAACATTTGAATTAAACGTAAGTGTTGTTTTGTTTTGTGCAAAATAATTACTGCAAATACTGTTTTATGGATAGTGCATTCATACATTGTCTGCAAAAGCTACACTGTAAAAAAAAAAGAAAAAAAAGTTGGGCAAACTTAAGAGTTTAAGGCAACCAGCTTCAGCAGATTTTTGAGTTTCCTCAACTTATTTTTTAGGAAATTTCTCAACTTTTTGTTGTATAAACTTAAAACAAGAAGTTGAGAAAACTCAAAAATCTGCTGAAGCTGGTTGCCTTAAACTTTTAAGTTTGCCCAACTTTTTTTTTTTTTTTACAGTGTAGTTCATTTTTTCAGCAACATTTTATATTAGAAACAGAAATTACTGCGTTATAACATTTGTGAAATTATACATTATAAAACCACGATATTGCGCGAATAATAATAATAATGATAATAATAATAATATTAAATCAGATGCTGCTGGTAAAAAATGAACTAAAAATAATTAAAATATTTTTGTGCGCAGAAAAAATACAAAAAAATTATATTAGCAACATTAAAATGATTACATTATGAAATGTGTAAAATGATCAATTTATAAATATAGTGTGAATATTAATATAGAATAATATTTTTTGTGCATTGAACCCTAAAATGGTGTAAAAAAAAATATTTTACATTTTATTTTAGGAATATAAATTCAAATTATTACATCATAAAATTTAATTACATTATAATTTTTAATCATAAAAGTATTAAATCACAATATAGTGTGAAAAAATTAAATAATAATAATTAATATTATTAATAATAATTAACGTTTTAAAAATTTGTAAAGTGTTTTTGTGCATCAAGCGTTGAAAATGGTGTTGAAAAAATGATTTTGTCAGTAATATTTATTTTAGGAACATTAATAAAACTATTTATTTTTAATTATAAAATCATGATCATGATATAATGTGAATAATACTACTACTAACAAACAGATTTTGCTGATGAAAAACATATATTCAAAAAAATCTGTCTAACATAATAATTTGTATATTGTGCATTTGCAGGGTTATCAGATCCCGAAGGGCTGGAGCGTCATGTACAGCATCCGTGACACACACGAGACAGCAGAAGTGTATCAGAACCCAGAGCTCTTCGACCCAGACCGGTTCTGCGCAGATCGAAACGAGTGCAAAACCGACCGCTTCAGTTACGTCCCATTTGGAGGTGGTGTGAGGAGGTGCATTGGCCGGGAGCTCGCGTTGATTGTTCTCAAAACTCTTGCGGTGGAGTTGCTTGCCACGGTAGATTGCACTCTGGCAACAGAAACATATCCAAGGATGCAGACGGTGCCAATCGTGCATCCGGTCAATGGATTGCATGTGTTTTTTAACTACAGAACCCACGGAGTTGAGAGAAATCGGAGGGAGTCCACGCATATATAGACAAAAAACTTCATTTAGACACTGTACCACATAGAACGCCAGTACATAGATGTCAAACTGCTTTTGGGAATCATATGCAGCTTCCTTTATAATGTTTATATAAAGCAAACCATCTGGAAATGGATGAAATGATGAACCTGACCCATTCATTAGAAAATGCAAAGCCTCGAACTCTTGTTTTTAGTGAACTTGTGGAAAGGGTAAATATCCACTCGAATGCATTAAAAAGTTACTTAAACCTGTGTAAAAGTCTGTTAGGTTTGAATAGCCAAGCCATTGTGATGTGCATGAGGAAATCTAAAAAAAAATTCTTTAAAAAAAATATAAAAATAGAAATGCATTTAAATTCATTTATTCTTTCATCTAAACCTTGTATGTGATGTATAAACAAAACCTGTTTTTGTTTTGTGAAATGAAGTAGGAACACAAATAAGCTCTATTTATATTTTTTCTCAAGTGAATAGGATAGCTCACTAAATAAAAAATTATATTATGCCACTTTCTAATTCCTAGGTCACTGTACTACTAAAATGACTAGTTATCTATACATGCTGTCCTTGCGGCTCTAGTACTTACAGAAGTTACATATTGCTTTAAACCATGTAAATAGATGACTAATGCATAGTTATTTGTGTTTATCATGAATGTAAGCTGTGAAAAATGACCCTTGCGCTGTGAACTGGGGGATCAGTTTAAATACAGGGAAGGAGAAAACAAGCAGCACTTTTTCTCCAAATTAGGAGTATATGTGTATACATGTTGTATATGTTCAATACTTGTGTAATACTTCTTGTAGTTCCTGTGCTCATGTGTTTGTTTTGTTGAATAGTGCTCATGTTAATTTTATATCTTTTATGGTATATCTATTTTGAAATGTGTATTTGGAGCTATTATAGTGTTTAAGATGTCTCTGTTCAATAAAGAGATTTGATGTTTTTATTTGCACTTTGTTGAGCGTGAACATCGTGTTTGGGGTCTGTAAGTTACATACAGGTAAACATTTAACATAAGATAATTTACACTCCCGTTCAAAAGTTTGAGGTCAGTAAAATATGAAAAAAAGACATTAATACTTATAGGATATTTCTTAGTATATTATGATTTCTCAAGGATCATGTGACATGTGACTGCTGAAAATTCAGCTTTGTCATCAAAGGAATACATTTAATTTTTAAATTATAATTTTTTAAAATTATAATAACATTTAACTGTTTTACTGCATTTTTGATCAAATAAATGCAGCCTTGTTCAGAATATGAGGCTTCTGTATTTAATACATTGGGGTTTATAGAACAAATTTGGCTTACTTAGTAAATTTTGTTACTTAGTAAAGGACAGTTTCCTTTTGTCTCAAGAAGCATTAAGATGTTACGTTTACCACAAAACTACTCAAGAACATGAAGGACAAGACCGTAGTGTTTAGATAAAGCAGAGCTGTGCCTGAATCAACCAGCAGTAGACATGCAGCCTCTCTTATCAATAAAAACAGGTCACTGCGCAAAAGAGGAAGCAGCTTTCACACATGTATGGACATAAAACTGACAAAAGAATCTGTAATGGATTGACACACACACACACACACCCTTAAGACTAGCAGCCGAAGGGCACACATACATACCAGATGGAGAGCATACAGTATGCTTCAGTGTCAAGGGTGGAATAGATGTTGGAGAGGATATGAGTGGTGAGAGAGAAAGGTTATAGTGAGGAAGAAACAAAGAGGGAATATTGTCATGTAATCCTAATAGAATCATGTGACTCATGACTCTATTGTGATCTTGATCTTTTACCTCGCTCTTATAAAACTTAAGGGGAAAAGGGCAATATACACTGCCCGTCCAAAAAAAAAAAGTCACCGCCTTTAGCTTTGATTACGGCATGCATTCGCCGTGGCATCATTTCGATAAGCTTCTGCAATGTCACAACATTTATTCCTGTCCAGAGTTGCATTAATTTTTCGCCAAGATCTTGTATTGATGATGGGAGAGTCGGACCACTGCACAAAGTCTTCTCCAGCACATCCCAAAGATTCTCAATGGGGTTAAGGTCTGACTCTGGACTCTGTGGTGGCCAATCCATGTGTGAAAATGATGTCGCATGCTCCCTGAACCACTCTTTCACAATTTGAGCCTGATGAATCCTGGCATTGTCATCTTGGAATATGTCCATGCCATCAGGGAAGAAAAAATCCATTGATGGAATAACATGGTCATTCAGTATATTCAGGTAGTCAGCTGACCTCATTCTTTGGGCACATAACATAATCATCCATGTAGTAATTATCCAATGGGAGGATCTTATCTATTTGCTTAGTTAAATCCAGGTGGTGACCTTTTTTTGGACGGGCAGTGTATGTACAAATTCAAATAAATGAGCAACACAAAAACTACATTTGTTTCAGCTCTGCTGATGAAGTCAATGTTAACAGTCATCTTTCTTTTCCTTTCAGCTTGTTTGATCTAACAATCAAATTTCCATTGAAATCCATGCGGTATTATCCTATTTCTCTCTTTATTGTTCCATCGTGCCCTTGAGGCAGGCTCATAGTTCAGCTGAACTTCTGAACCGGATTACTTTTTGTGTATGTGTGTATACATAATGTCATGCCTTCAATCATCTGACTGCCAGCGGGATAAACAGCATGATTTGTAAGTGCCAATGACTTCAACACACTATTAAGGTTACTATCAGCCATCCTAAATAACCTAATTTTAATATGGGCTGGTGAAGAGTTTAGATGTCAAAATCAATATTCGAAATAGTCTTTGAGCTAAATAAACCCATTGAAGCATGAACGTCAGCAGCTACAGGTAAGATGTGAAGTGTTTGTCGGGGATCAGTCATGGTGGAAGCTGTGTGTGATGTGTCATGACCTCTGTTGGCAGCATCAGTGTGTGTTGGAATGTAGAAGCAGCAGCTGGTGTCTAAACTGTAATTACCCCACACCACAAATGCTTCCTGACCCAAACACACACACACACACACACACACACACACACACACACACCCCTCAGCTACATGTACTCACACCACCCCTCTGTAGTCAGAGTTCAGAAAACAAGGGCAAAGGTGAGTGCACACATTATATAGACATTTCTCAGCTGCACATCCTTCATCGTCCAGTGCATATATTATTTTATAAATATTTTTTATAAATCAACTAGACAGGTAGACAGACAAACAGATACATCATGCATTTACAAATATTTACAAATTATAAATTAAGATAGATAGACAGACATACAGATAGATAGATAGATAGATAGATAACACTGTATGTATTTATAAAAATAGACATTAAAACAATAAGATAGACAGAAAGATAGATAGATAGACAGACAGACAGCTAGATAGAGCGAACGAGTGATACACGGATAGATAGACGGACGGACGGACGGACAGATAGATAGATAGATAGATAGATAGATAGATAGATAGATAGATAGATAATATTGTATGTATTTATAAAAATAGACATTAAAACAATAAGATAGACAGACAGACAGACAGACAGAGTGAATGATACACAGATAGATAGACAGACAGACAGACAGACAGAGAGAGCGAATGATACACAGATAGACAGACAGACAGA
>JAFVLL020020834.1:0-29891 GCA_021397915.2 Tor tambroides | reverse complement strand
TATATATATATATATATATATATATATGTATATATACACACACACACACACACACACACGTAAATATTTCTTAAATATACATATACATAGTACACACTTATATAAACAAACTTTTATTTTGGATGCGATTAATCGTGATTAATCGTTTTGACAGGCCTATTATAAATCATTAAAAATTAATAGTGTTGTTTTAAATTTAAGTTCAGCAAATTCTCTTCTTGTCATTCCGATTCAAATGTAAGTGTGAACAAACTGATTTAAATTTCAAAAACAAGCCATTTCTTAAATTCTGAATTTTGTCCAACCCTGATACACAGCACTTTCACGTATACACATGCCCTAATGACATGGTGACACAGCAGCTGGGCCCCCTGCTAACAACATACAGGCACATCACCTAAAGTTAATGTTCAGGTCGGTGTAAGGGTTAAGTACAGGGTTTGGGGCAAGGTGTGAAATACAAGCAGGCTGTTATTTTCTAGGCCACCCAGAAAGAATGTTTGGACAACTGCATACCACATTTCTTGACCTTTAGTTCTATTATTTATAGGCCCCCGTGCAATACCAAATATCAAACATCTTACCTGCATTGGAGCAAACTACACCCTGGGCATTACGGCAAAGGTCTTTACTGGTTTTTCTGGAGAGTGAACATTCCTCCTGGTACTGACAGGATTCCCCAAACCAGTTTTCATCACAGAAACACTTTCCACATTTGCATATCCCATGATCTGCATTGGATACACATACAGAATACAGTTACTGATTGTTTTGAGTAACATGCGGTCATGATACAGACCCACACTGTTAAAGTAAATGAGTTGATAACAAATGATATTTAGTTGGAGGAGTCAAAGAGCTCACTATGAGATCGATTTTGTGATTAGTAACACATTTGTAAGGTGTTTGGAGAGGGGTGAAGGACAGGGTGATGTGAAAGACATTAACACTCTCTATGTATGCATGCTTACCTAGGAAACCCTGACAGAGAGGAGGATGGGAGTTGTGTGTGTTACACACATGTTTGCTTTTCACAGCTAAAAGGTGTTGAGGATTCCTTATGGTTCATTTCCACACCATAGGTATTTGTAATGGTGATTCTACTCATTACAAATACTGAAGAAACATTTTTCATTAATTTTCCACCACTTTCTCTTCTTTCTTCCCTTTAATATGCATTAAAGACCATTGTTATAATTGCAATCATTATTCTTGACTCTATGGATGAAAATGTATATACACAAAAAAACCCAACAAAAAACGGCAGACAAAATACGCTACAAATATATCCTGTTATTGTAAATTCAGCTCCTTTAGCCACATCCTGAAGTGTCATCTTCAATCACTCCCTGCACTAATCCATCATGTAAATTTGATGTCGTCTTCAAGGGCTATCCATCAGTCCTTAACAATAGCCTTGTTCTGCTCCTGCACTCATTACCAGAGAGTCTTGGCTGCTTGTCACAAACATTCAGTGTTTTATAGCCAATCTGGAGGGAAAGGCGAGATTTATGCTAATACCAAATGGAGGATACATCTATCTTGTGCCCTATAGATTAAAAGCAAATTGGTATTGCAAATGTTAAGATATGAGCCAAGGCATTCCTCATCACTACATCAGGCAGATTGTAAGCAGTGGGACAGCAACTTCTTGTTCAGTGTGACTGGCACAATTTCAGACATTAGCAATCATCAGAATAACGTTTTCAATGTGGTCTCTGAACTTTTTTTAGAAGAACCATATTTGATCTTTTTATGCATTTTCAAATGACTAGTTTTAAACATCGAGAACACCAATGACATTAAATAAAAGGACAAATGTCCTGTTCTCTGACTTGACTCTAAAGTTAAGTCAAGTCACTTTTATTTCTATAGCACTTTATACAGTGCAGACTGTTTCAAAGCAGCTTTAATAAATGGGAAAATAGCAGAATCAACTCAGTTATGGAGTCCATTCAGATTCTGCGGTAAAGCAGCTGAAAAAAAGACAGTGTCATTATTTATCTCACGTACATTCAGTGTTGCTTTCGATCAGTTCAATAACAGTGTAAGGTTCATCAGTTTCTAAACAAGTTCAGTTCAGCTATAAGCAGTTCTACAGAAAACAGCAATGTCGGTGTTCTAAAAACAAAAAGAAAGCAAAAGAAGTAATAAATTACTTCTTTCAGTGCCATTTTATATGTTCTTAACATTCGTAGTCATGTTTCTCTTGAAAGTCGGTTGATGCCAGAGTTCGATCCTACATGCAGACACAATCACTTTGACATATTAACTACCACCCACCCATATGTGGGAGGAAGAGTTTGGTCCTTGCTGTCCACAGTGTCCCTGCTTCCGTGCCACCAGGGGCATAATTTACCCCCTCCCAGCTGATGGGCCAAGACGGTCATATCCACCCTGAGCCGTATGACTCACTCTAAACAGCTGTGAACAGTATTAATAGACGGTGTGTCCTCATCAGATAAATTGTATACGGCGAGCAGATTAATGAGTCATCAGATGCTAATAGCTGTTCCTATTGCAGACAGTACTGTCCAAGTTAAATACTGACAAAGGAATATGGGGTGACCAGGAGTATGCATGACATAAACTCTGATTACAATAATTTGTTTTGTGAAGCATTGTCTCAGAATTGCAGGCGATGTTGTCTCTGAGCATCCAGCTCATTTCAAGATGCAAATATTTTTGGCTCAAGAATGTACTTACTGTTTTCAGTAGATATAATTACATTTAGCATATTTTTTTTTTTTTTTGCTAAAGCAGCAGCATTCATTTTTATCCTGTTATATTAAGGCACTTCAATGATCATTGCAAAATTGTTCATTTTATCTCAATTGAGCTTACATAGGATCTTAACTAACCTATGCAAATGAAAATCAAATTGGAAATCAGTGAGTGATAGTGCTTTCAAAGACAGCAATTACACTTATGATTGGACTGTGAGTATAATAGCTTGTTCCGATTAACTGTGTACACAAAAATTAAGACACTAAATATTCTAAGAGAATAGAAAGGAAAGCATTATACTCTATATATTCTAATAATAATAATAAATCTCAAAGCAAAAGGACACTATAACAAACAAATGGCTCACAAAGAGGATCTTTTGAAGCTACAATGTAAAAAATGATTTTGCATGTTGTAAATTAAACAAAAATTATTGGAGTATGTTTTACAAGAAAATACTGTTTTAGTCTTTCTACTTCAAAATTAGACATTTAATCCAGTGTGTTACTTGTTGTTTCTTTGTAATTATTTGTGAAATTTACTAGCAATTTCTACACCAGTTGTTTTTTAGTGTAAATACAGCCTAATTATACATATCAAAACAAGAAAGAAAATAAAGTAATAAAACAGGGCTGCAGCATGAAATGAATCTAACAAGTTTAACACTGGATTGTACGACGGTACGACGGCGTTTTAGTGCCACCTTAAAAAAAAAAAAAATCTAAAATTACGAGATTAAAGTCGTAATATTTCGAGAATAAAGTCGAAATACTACGAGAATAAAGTCGAAATGTTACGAGATTAAAGTCGAAATACTACGAGAATAAAAATTAGAAATATTCTGATTAAAGTCGGAAATGTTTTCGAGATTAAAATCGAAATGTTACGAGATTAAAAATTCGAAATACTCACGAGAATAAAGTCGAAATGTTACGAATTAAAGTCGAAATGCTGAGATTAAAAATCGAAATGTTACAGTTAAAAAGAAATATTACGAAGTTAAAGTCGAAATGTTTCCGAGAATAAGATTATAGTTATAATATTTTGAGATAGGCTATTCTAGCCTTTTGCGCATGCAAATGGCCCCGGATTAGGAGCACCGGGATATTCCAAAGCCTCAGCTTTCAAAATATGTCAGTTTTATAGCGAAATACAAACAATATGTAGGCTATATTGCAATAATGCGGCATGTGAGTCAATCATTTTCCGATTACAATAACTTGAACTACGAGACATTATTTTCATTATAAATTAGGCTAAACTGTTTTTATTTTCATGCATTATGATGTTCCTTCACTTTATATCTTGCTATAAACATGAAATAAGAGCAAAAACACATTTATAATTTGTATTTCGTTATAAAACTGACAATTTGAAAGCTGAGCTATGTGTAAAAGCAACAAAGCACAAAATTGTTGCGATTACTGGGTGGCTGGAGCCCTACAAATAACGAATGGAAGACATTAAATATTATGTCCTCATTTACAGTTTTATACCATGACTAAAACAGTTTGTGAATAGTCACTTAACGTTTACAGCAGAAAAAGAACAACAATATAACTTATGTTAACAAATCTGAGTCCACTTCAACCTTTAGAACGTTTTATTGCTGTTTAATTAAACAGGTTATGTGAGAATGAAAGTTTGGGCCGCCACAGATGTTTTGCGGAGTAGGTGGTGGAATTTTCACAATAATTTAATGAATTGATTCACATAAATACAGCGATCTGTCACGCAACATTAAAGAGCTTGAAAATCACATTATTGTAAGACATAATTTGTGTTTCGCTATAAAACTGATTTTGAAAGCTGAGACTTTGTGTTATATTAAAAGCACAGCTTAAGATATTGTTATTGGGTGGCTGGCGCACTAAATAACGAATGCAATGGAAGACATGAAATATTATTTCCAAGCATACTGTCCCCGCGAGTATGACACATGGTATGATTTCTGCTAATAATCCCACATAGCCTATATTTGTAGTGTATTAAAAAAGGGTTAAATAAGAGAACAGCGCCCCCCAAAGGAATGTCGATTGAGTGTGTGAGCTGATGTTAAGATAAACAGTTGTTCCTGTTCAGTCTGTTAATAAATATCATATTCTTGATATTAAGCTGTTTCCCATGAGTCATAAAATTGACTCTTTCGCATCCCAGTAAGATGAAGCGGCCACTCGGGCGCAACAATATTCAAATCAATTCCGGTGGCCTGGCCACTTCTCCCGGTGCTCTCAATGCGGGCTGTTTGCATGCACAATATAGGCTATACTCTCAAAATATTATAACTTTAATTTCTACGATTTAAATTCTCGAAACATTTCGACTTTATTCTCGTAATATTTCGACTTTATTCTCGTAGTATTTCGACTTTATTCTCGTAACATTTCGACTTTATTCTCGTAACATTTCGACTTTAATCTCGAAACATTTCGACTTTAATCTCGTAACATTTCGACTTTATTCTCGTAACATTTCGACTTTAATCTCGAAACATTTCGACTTTATTCTCGTAATATTTCGACTTTAATCTCGTAATTTTAGATTTTTTATTTTTTAACGTGGCGCTAAAACGCCGTCGTAGGATTGGGACAAACACAGTGCAATGAAAAATGAAATGCCACAAGAAAATTCATTAAAGAACAACCACAAAAACTGACAAGATTTCTTATGCATTACAAAAGACGCAATCCCCAGCAGACTCTTGGTTAATCAGCACGCTATGAAGTTTGCACATGTTTTTATCCACACAAACCTTTAGTAAACCATGGCCTCTATGTGCTAGCTTGATCTTGAAGCCATTTTTTTTCCACTTAGCCTGTTAAACAGCGGCTTTGTATAAAACAAGACAGTGAGGTAATTATTTCCCCTTGTTGTTCTCCTGCTTTGCGTTGTAGAGCGTGAAATGATTATGTGCTAGGCTGGGCTGGGTGTGAGGGAGACATCTGTCCTGGCTAATAATGCTGCATACCTACAGCAGACCTGCAGCGATGAAGACAGGCCAAATCATGTAAAGAATGAGGGTCACTGTGTGTAATAAGTTTATAGACAATCTATGATTTATGATACTTGTCAGACCTGTGGTCCAGCATTTTGAGCTGTAGCGCTCATATGGGAGATGTTCGTTCATGTCCGGCCCGTGTCATGTTCATCTTTTCCCTATTTCCTCTCACCTGACATTTGATAGTGTGTTACTAATTGGATGAAAGCCCATAGAGGAAATTAAAGTGTCATTTTTGCATCATCATTCATATTTGCAGCGAAATGACACAGTGTTGTCCCCTGTTCGGACACAATTTCCTCTTCCACTGTATTCCCAAGCGCGTATTGACCTGGAAGGCATGTGACATTTTCATGTAATCTGAAGTATGGATCAGACCTGCTCCCTGGGCTAGTACCCACACTATATGGTGACTTGCTAGAATGCGTATGTTTGTTCACCTGAACCATAAACACTGCTGTCAAGCACATCATGTAGCAAACTATCATCACATTTCACCTAAGCATTTTAAAAAAAAATTGCTATTGGTTAATCATCGTGTGTATATACCATGCTGTAGAAATGTCTTTAGCACATTAGATGAAGGTTAAGAATGTAATTTGTATCTTTTGCTTTAGTGTGCCAGTAAGAAATATAAGATTTAGATTTCCAAACATTGCTTTAGGAAATTGAAATAATCAAGTGATATTTGTGTATGAACAAGCAGTCCAGATTGAGACAGTCTCAATTCTCAGTTCTTCTATGGATTAAGAGGCCGTTCACAAATTTTTACATACCACTGGACTACTTTTCCATTGTTTTTCTATGTAAACAAGCTGACGGACAGGACATCTTTGCATCTTGTGCAAGACACAACGTTTTAAACACGTGGTGCTCAAGTTAAAAGAAAGGTTATATGATATTCCTAGAAGTCATTTCTCCATCAGAGTGTTCTTGGGAAGAACAGAAGTCCAACAACAAAAAGATTGAGGAAAAAGCTCTTGACAGAGTTCCACTGGGACCTGAAAACATGGAATATCACTCTTCTGACACGCTCACTCAAGCACATCAAAAAAAAAGGAAAGGAACTCAAGCGTATCATAAATCACAGCCATCCTTACTAACTGATGTATATAAAACAACTTTCTGTGGACATAAATGATCATAAATCTGTTCTTCACATAAACCTCATTTTAGTTTGTTTCAGACTGGAGAGGAGAGGTCTCTAGATGGCAACACTTGCTTGATAAAAAAGGACAATGCATCACACCACAGGACCAATAATGAAGGTTGCACCAAGTAGCTGAGAAAATTTCTACAGATGGAAAAGAGCTAGAAAGGAAAAAGTTAAGGCAGCGCTGTGCCAAATCTTTCATGTGGCTCCTTGAAACCCCAATTAACTTGTTTTGGGATAGGGAAAAATGAGTGAGAAAAGTGGAAAGGAACTGCCACGTTGAGCTCTGTCCCCAAAAAGTAGAAGAAAAAAGCAAAACCAGGTCAAATAATAAGGGAAGAAAACCATGAAATTGTGCTCCATTTTTCTCAGTCTGTACAAACAATTCAAATCCCATGGAAATGCTTGTACATTTAGATTTCTGTACTATTCGGTGACAACAAATGAAAAGGAAATATTCACATATGCTAATCAAATGTAGCACATTGAAACACTGGAGATGCAGGCAAACTAAAAAATCACGCACAGCTGGTGACCAGCTGTCAGGTAAAAACATTTTGTACTTTTGTGAAAAGTTTTACACCCTAAAGTCCTAGTTCGCAGTCTTACTGCTGGGTCAAGATATGCTGTCATGTCTATCTGTTTGTCAGTGAACAAAAACAAGTGTTTTAAAGCAAAATGATTTATGGAGTCTCCCTGAACAAATGCAACTCTCCAGAGACCAAGACAGGTTTTTCTTCTTAAGTCAGAACAGAAATTTCTCATTAAATGCTCCATTTATCATGCAGATCTTGTAATGAGAAATGAAATTATTAAAAAAGGAAAGAAAGAAAAAAGGAAGGCAAAGAAATTCAGCTTATTGTCAGGGAATATTATGTGTTTTTCAAAAGAGCAGGTTGTGGTTATGAAACTGGAGCATGTAAACAAGACCTTATATGCCCTGTATGCTGACTGAAATGACAAGACAGTGTTTCAAAGCAATATACCAACAATCCTGCTCAGCTTGCACATCCTGCCATCTTTGTGTAATGGTCAAAAAAGATTGAACAGAAGACAAACGCAAAGTACAGCCTTTCTCATTGTATTTCTGGTATAAATTCCACTTGATGCTGTTCTAAAACTTCAATTAGAGTGAAGTGAAGGGATGTGCACAATGGCACAACATCAGAGTCCTTTTACAGGTCTAGAATATCCCAAACTTCCACGAACCAGCCCAGAAAACCAGCTTTCTAGTTAAAGGATGAGATGTGGGGTATTTTGACAGAGATGTGCAGTAAATAGCCTTGATGTTAGGCAAGAAAAAAAATGTTAGTCCATATGTAGCCTCCATTTTCAGAATACTTAACCATGAGAGAAACCTATTATTAGCTATGCTCCAAAGCTAATGAGCTCTTCACTGGTTCGCAACATGCCTCCACAAATAAATCTTTCTTTCCAGCTTCACATATGTCCATTAGTGGTCTTCAAAATCTTGTGTCTACAGATCAGAACTGGAGGTGGTACGGAAATAGATGGGTGTTTTTGTTCAAAGTCTATCAGGTGGATTGGTATTTTTTTTCAGGAGTATAGAACTTGCTGCAGAAAATAAACATGTTATATCTATAGAGAGCAACAGCAGGAAAGTAAGCAAAAACCCCATTCATTTTCTTAATGGAAAAATTTATTTTTAGTTGTAATGTATAAACCTTTCAAGAAAGACTGATCATCAGCTTTGAGGTTATAAGATCTGCAAAATTCCGAGTGAGTTCAATATCCAAATTCAACAGAATAAAGCTACACTACCAGTAATCCTGAACAGAAAAGGCAGTAAAGTAGAAAAATTGTTGCCAAAAAAATATTACATATATGTATATATATATATATATAAATATATATATATATATATATATATATATACACACAGTGCCTTGCAGAAGTATTCATTTTTTTCACGTTTTGTTATGTTGCAGCTTTATGTTAAACTGCATTAAATTACTTTTTTTCCCACATCGATCTACACTCCATCACTCCATACACCATAATGGCAAAGCAAAAACAGAACTGTCACAACTTTGTAAATTTATAAAAAATATGAAATAAGTATATTGCATAAGTATTCAAACCCTTAACTCAGTACTTAGCTGAAGCACCTTTATAGCCTCAAGTCTTTTTTGTTTGATGCGACAAGCTTTTCTCATCAGCATTTGGCAATTATCTGACATTCTTCACCTCACCTGTTCACCTCTCAAGCTCTGTCGAGTTGGATTTGGGCAGATACACATTTTCAGGTTTCTCCAGAAATATTTTATTAGATTCAAGCCCAGGCTTCGGCTGGGCCTCTCAAGGACATTCACAGAGTTGTCTATAAGCCACTCTTGCTGTGTGTTTAGGGTCATTGTCCTGTTGGAAGGTCAGCCTTCTGCCCAGTCTGAGGTTGTGAATGCTCTGGACTGGGTTTTCATTAAGGCTATCTCTATATTTTGGTGCACTGAGCTTGTCTTCTACTCTGATGAGTCCCTAAGTCCCTGCCTCTGAAAAACAGCCCCACAGCATGAGGCTGCTACCAGCACACTTTACTTTTTGGATGGTACTCTGCAGCTGATGAGCAGAGCTGGTTTCCTTCAAACATGATGCTTAGAATTGATGTTCATCAGACCAGAGAATCTTGTTTCTCAGAGTCGGAGGGTCCTTTAGGTGCTTTTTTTGCAGATTCCAAGTGGGTTTTTGTGTGTCTTCACTGAGGAAAAGATTGAGTCTGGCCACACTGACATAAAGCCCAGATTGGTGGAGTGTTGCAGTGATGTTTGTCCTTCTGTAGGTTTCTCCCATCTGCATATATGATCATGGAGCTCAACTAGAGTGACCATCAGCTTCTTGGTCACCAGTCTAGACAAGGCCCTTCTCCATCAGTTGCTCAGTTTGGCCAGGAGGCCAGCTCTAGGAAGAGTCCTAGTTGTTTCAAATGTCTTCCATTATGGATAATGAAGGCTACATGATTCTGTGAACCTTCAATGCAGCAGAATTTTTTCTGAACTCTTCCCCAGATGTGTGGCTTGACACAAACCTGTTTCTGAGCTCTACAGGCAGTTCTTTTGACCTCAGGGCTTGGTTTTTGCTCTGATATGCATTTTCAGCTGTTAGACCTTTTATTAAGATGTGTGTGCTGTTCCAAATCATACCCATTCAATTGAATTTGACACAGGTTAACTTCACTCAAAGTGTAGTAACATCTACAAGCAATATGAATGCTCCTGAGCTAAATTTCAACTGTCCCAGATAAGGGTTTGAATACTTATGCAATGGAATTATTTATATTTTTTATGTATAATAAATTTGCAAAGATGTTAAAAACGTATTTAGTTATTTGCTTTGTCATTATGGTGTGTGGAGTGTAGATTGTTGTGGAAAAACAAGTAATTTAAAGTGGTTTAATGTAAGGCTGCAACATAACAAAACGTAAAAAAATGAAGGGGTTTGAATACTTCTGCAAGGCATTGTATATATATATTTATAGTTAGTTTGGTTCGTGACTTCTAAAAAAGTCAACAGAATAAATGAAAAAAAAAGAATAACACTCCCAGAACCAAGGCAGCTTGAAAAGTGGACAGTCACAGTTGCTCTTTATGGAGTGTAAATATCTTACACTAGCATCACCATTGTGTCCTTACAATTATAAGATGTTTCAAAGCCGTCAGCAGGTCATGGAGCTGTTAGTCGAGGGTTTGGATGTCAGGTTATTCAGGAGTCTTTGCTAATGGATTTCTGTGGAAATTTTGCACAAACTCACCATCCAGTGGAAACTACTGAAATGACATTCAACACAGTAAAGGAAGTATCGGTGAAAAAGATCTTTTGAAGCAGTGTGAGCAAAATCTTTTTTTAAAAAAGAGGGTTGCTACAGAACAACATGGCCCCCAAACACTCTTTTGAAACTGCCTATATTTGGCTGAATAGAGGCACTGTGAAATTCAAATGAGACTTTGTAGCTAATGACACAATATTGGATGGAACATCAAAGGCCTTTACTGAAGCTGCATGTGTGTCTTGCACATGTCTACAAAGCCTTTTTTTTTTTAAAGAAGACACCTGAATTTGAAACATGACTTTCACAAGTAAGTGAAGGACTAAGTGGGAATGCTGTGTTGGGAGAGTGTGAGACAGCTCTTACCTCCACAGGTCTTCCCATCATATGTCGGACAGATCCAGTCATGGCACTCACAACGCGGTCCATAGAATGTTCCGGGTTCCGTGACCTGGCATATGCAAATCCCACACTCACACTCACCTCTCCCACTACAGATCAAACCGTCGGGGGTCCGACAGCGCCTCAGTGATGATTCAGGGGAGATCTTACACTCTCCACCCACCTGCCTGCAAGACACAAGAGTGTTCATTCACCCCGTGACCTTTGCCTTCCACATCAAACCTCTGTTCTTCCCCTGTAGGTGAACATATGCCAGATGGTGGATGGGTGGGTGGTGGTTTGCAATCCTCCCTTGCACCAGTAATGACAACCAGACTCCCTCTTGCTTTCTGGAGGAAAAATCTTGTTTGGTTTCTGAGGATGGGCCATGCAATGGATCCGATTTTGGCAGATTTCCTGTCTGTATCTCCTTGTACACTTGCGAGCTAATATTTAAAGATAACAAAAAGACCTGGTAGAAAAATAACACTATAATGCAGGTCATGTGGAAATCACGACTTTGGTGCAAATGGAGCCATGACTCATAAGGTATGATTCTGCTAGTGCTCAGTCCCACAGAGAACAGCAAACTCGTGTCTAGACACTGTCCATACAAATGCGTCTGCTAGAAGATCTGAATTTGGAAGTAATAAAAATAATCTCTGTACACGTTTGTACATTGAGGACAATAATATAATATAATCAAAGAGCATATTGCAGTGTATGCTGGTAAAGGGTCTAAAAAGAAACTGCTGTCAAACTCAAGAACAAGAATTTCATTACAAACCTACTGAAAACAAACGGTGGACTGTATTCCACTGTTTATTATTTTCCCACCCGAGTTCCCCTGTGAAAAATTTTTCATTTGGTAGCGTTCTTACATACCACTCCTGCTTCTCGTCTCTGCAGTTGGCCTTTCTCACATTACAGGGTAATAAAAATACACTTTTTTTTAAAAGCAAACACTGTTCAGGGGCTTGGTATGGTTGCACTTACATGGAACAAGTCTATCAGCCACAACAGCATATTCTCTCTGATTCCAGTCTCTGATTATGTGCAATGCAGCGAGAGCATACATAAACATGCATTGTGGTACACATTAGGGTGAATGTGCACCTGCTATGTATAAACCACTTATGTAATTTGTCAAAATTACAGTCACGCAACTGTGGACTTTAGCCAAAACCATCGGAAGAGATCAAAAAGGTGCATATGTTTCTGATTTTAAGGAAATACTGTATGTTCTGTGAGGTAAAAACAAGCTTAAAGGGGCACTAAGTAAAACAAATAAAACATAGCTGACACCTTCCCATTGCTGTAAAGAATGAAAAAAGAAAGAATGGTAAAAAGCTTAAGATAGAAATCTACAAGCCTTGGACTAGTTCTGTAGCTGTGACTACACAACAGAAACTTTCCCCTGTCTGTAAAAATCCAGTCTGTCAGCAAAACGTGGCTGCACAGTGGAAAAGTCAAACTGACTGAAAAACAAGACAGCTAAACTCACCTTAGCGACTGCTGTAAACTTCCTTGAACGGCAGAGAGCAAAATTAGAAGCAAAGAAACTAAGACGGAGTTCACCAAAGTCTCTGCATGCATGTTTAGATCCCCACCAGAAACCTGAAGTGAAGTGCCTTCAGGAATTTCCACTTTCCAAAACAGAGGGAGAACGGGCTGGCCAAATCCAGCTCGAATGCTTCAGAGGCCAACAGCGCTCTCCATATGAATGCCTTTGATTAGTTGTTACTCTCGGTGCAAAGCAGGAGTAAGTGCCAAAAAAGAAAACTTTATCACTGTAATTCAAAACAGTTGTCCATAAAGATAACTGAGGATTTTGTGTTGTCCTTTTAAAAGGGGATTTGCTATAACAGTCATTATAAAAACAGAACATAAAATATAAATTGGAGACAACTGGTTACGAAACAAAGAATCTCTTTCAAGACTCTTTTAATGAGTACTTTCATTATGATTTCAATTATCTGTTTTATCATTATGCTAATATTTTTTTCCAACACAATAATAATGAGCAACATTAAATGAAGATTCTGGAGGAATATATTAATATCATGCTATATTCCCAGATTTGTATGATCCATCTAGTTCTATGGCTGCAATCCATTTCCTATTAATAAATATTTTTTTTTAAATAACAATAAAACT
Organism: Tor tambroides; assembly: GCA_021397915.2. NCBI lineage: Eukaryota > Metazoa > Chordata > Actinopteri > Cypriniformes > Cyprinidae > Tor > Tor tambroides. The sequence continues at coordinate 16,694 of JAFVLL020020834.1, read as the reverse complement.
GAAATAAAATACAGTAGTTGCAGACACCTACCAAGCAATATGGCACATCCTGACAAATTAACATTCTATAAGCACAATCTGAAGAATCAAATGATGGCAGGTTATGATGACTATATGTGACCCTGGAGCACAAAACCAGTCATAAGGGTTAATATTTTGGGTCACACTTTATATTAGGTGGCCTTAACTACTATGTACTTACATCAAAAAAATAAGTACAGTGTACTTATTGTGATCATATTGAATTGCAAAACACTTCTGCTGCTATTGAGGTGGGATATGGGTAAGGTTAGAGACAGGTTTGGTGGTATGGGTAGATTTAAGAGTGGGTTAAGGTGTAAGGGATGGGTCAACAGTGTAATTATAAATGTAATTACAGATGTAACTACATCTAGGTATTTTAAAAATATAAGTACAATGTAAAAACATGTATGTACACAATAAGTGCATTGTATCAAATGATTCATTTAAATATGAGTACATAGTAGTTAAGGCCACCTAATATAAAGTGGGATCATATTTTGAAACTGAGATTTATACATCATCTGATAGCTGAATAAATAAGCTGAAATTGATGTATGGTTTTTTAGGAGATACAATTATTTTAAAATCTGGAATCTGAGCGTGCAAAAAAAAAATCAAAATACTGTGAAAATTGCCTTTAAATTTGTCCAAATGAAGCTCTTAGCAATGCATATTAGGCTACTAATCAAAAATTAAGTTTTGATATATTTACGGTTAGAAATTTACAAAATATCTTCATGGAACATGATCTTTACTTAATATCCTATGATTTTTGGCATAAAATAAAAATCGTTAATTTTGTCCCATACAATGGATTTTTCGCTATGGCCACAAAAATACCTGTGCTACTTAAGACTGGTTTTGTGGTCCATGGTCACATATTGCCTACCTTTTGATTAGGCAAAATTATCTATCCATTTTTAATATCAATTTAACAAGGAACCTCAGAGCAAAGATAACCCAGGTTCGCTTCAACTGACAAAAGGACTGTATATATGAGCACTTCCTGTTTGCAGTCTTGTGCGTCGGTTTGTAAAAGGTGTTGTACGCTGTAGCCAAATAGGTTTATCACGCCTCTACTAAGCGCTCGATCTCGGTTAGCACACACACCGTTAACAACTTAAGGAAAAGAGCCACATTTTACAAACGAATTTAAAGGAATTTAATAAAACAGAGTTTTTTCACGTATTCACGCGCTGTCTCCATGTTGACTCAGCTTGATCTCAGGAAAATCCATACATTCAAGAGGAAGCCAGCAACGCTCTCTTTGTTTCAAAGCAACAGCTTAGTGAGCATAAACAAAACAAAACACACCGCCCCTTTAGACGGTGGTTCACACTATACTTTGGTCCGATGTTTTTTGGTTTAAAACAACTTTAAATGATTGGTATATAAAATATGGCTAAATTGGCGGTAAACTGGTTAAATAGTTGCAATCCATGTTTACAAATGTGACGGTCAAAACGCTGCTATGGTTATCACGCTGGTTATCGTCGTCATTTCAGGACTGATTTACGTTACAAAATTTAACGCTGCGTATGCGGCCATAAACGCAGTATAGTATCAAAGCCTTATGTTGAATGTGGACCAAATTGCTTTTCATTAAGCAGTATAATATTCATGAAGTAGCACATTTGTTAAAAGTAACAAACAGAAATATCAAAAACTTGTTTTGGCAAAAAGGAAAGAGTTAATAATTAATAAAAAATAATTTTAGTGATAAAATTCCAACAATTAAATCACGTGACAACCTGCCCCAACGAAAACGTCACTACCTGCCTCTGACATTTATGGAAAATAACCTTCAGGCAAATAGTAGTCTATGAGTTCAACCTTGACGTCTGTAATTTTAGATGATGAGGAATGAGAATTAATATCATTTCTAATATTAATTGTTGCTTTGGTGTTACATCATTATTGCATTTTTTTGTTACTTTAATTATAAAAAATTCATTTAGTTAATTGGACTTTTGGTTAGTTAATCTTGTGACAGCCCTGGTCCATATCTATATTATTATTAATAGCTATTATTTATTATTTCCGATGATAATTTCATGATAAGTTGACGTGTTAAATTATAATCAATAGGCCTATTACTTGTTCATGGTATTTTTTTTTATTCAAAGCTAATGTTTATTCAAGAATGTTTAAGGGTGACTTAAATTTCGATTTCAGATTTCAAGGCTTTTCATTTCTATGACATTTTATCTGCATTTAACATTGATTAAAATAATAACAAACTTGTTTGTTTCAATACTGATATGTTCCAAACGTCAAGGCCTGCGGGATCTCATCCTGCGCGCTGTGCTGAGGCGGGTCACGCGCGTCCGGTGCGCATCTGTCGCGCGGCTGCTGTGCCTCAAGCTCGAGCTCAATACAACGAGTCATGGACTATACACCGCGTTAACGGCGATACTTCAACAACCGGTAAGTCACAGAACGCATTTTTTTCTGTCGTTTCGACATGTGAATTCGATTAGAGTGTCTGATAAGAGATGTATTTTGTTTGATTCGTCTTGTTTGCACGTCTACCAGGAAGTGTATGCAACCGACTGCGCAGTCAAAAGGCCTTTGTTCAAAAAGCGCTGTCATAGACTAAAAACCTTTTGGGATACGCTTGTGACAAATTTAGACAGTAATGCACACATTGTCATAATCGACATGGCTTTATATTTTGTGTAAGTCGTGTGTTTTCTTGTAAGAGGTTATTTAGCAAGAGCTATAGCGGCGGCAGCTCTGCTCTCATCTGTTGCCATGGTAACCGTGCAGCAGCAGGAGGAATCTCCCTGCATGATGCTCATGTATCATGGCTGATGTCACTGTATTCCGGTGTGCCACGTAGCCTCAAGTATGCTGACATGATTTCGATGTCAGTTGGTTCTGCTTTTACATTGATACATTTTTGAAGACAGGTGGCTTGGTGGGGTCTGTAAAAATGGAGTTTAATATCTGTGTAGGTCAAACAGAATCAGGGTGTTTAATTGCATGATCATACGGTGTTATTTGGATCAACCTAAGATTAATGATACTCGTTTTGCAGATCTGAAAATGTTTAGGTGGTTGTTGGTAAAAACACAGAACAAAGAGGCTGAACATAAAAAGAGACAGATAGAGAAAAATAAATACTTTATTGATTTAATTTTAGGGAGTCCCACCAGGAATTATGTAGCAACCAGTGTCATAAACAATATTTTCCCACTGAGATTGATTCTCATTTTTTATGAATACAAAAGTATCTGTAAACAATACCATATCTTAATAGGACACATGCTTTGCTAAAATATATTATATTTTCATAGTCTCTATGTTTGATTATACCCTGAACTGTCACAATAAAGAGTTGTTAGGAATGTTTCATTTCATAATTTCACATTTATTTTAGGATTTTTATTTTTCTCCATGAAAGGAGAAACACTCTGGATGGTTGGCTGGTATGACTAGGTCTACAAAAACATAATATGAAAAATATATATCAAATGTTAACACAAACAACAGATGAATTCACTACAGCTCAAATTTCCAATACATTTAATTTTTTTTTTTAAATTACTTTTGCCCTCAGCCCTGGTAATAGGTTTACAGCCTAGCCTTTTGTTCAAAATCCATCAAGAACAAAAAATAATATTATTCTGCTTATTAGTACTGTACACATTAATAAAATAGTTATAAATTTGATTAATTTTTGTGTCTGGCATAACTTTACCAGTAAGTATTTACACATACATAGAAAATGTGTAAATATTCATTTGTTCATTGACTTTCTATCTCTGTTTTCTGTAATTCTGTACATAATTTGGATCAAATGAAAACATGAAGTTGGGATTGGATATCCAATCTAATCAGTTGTGTTATACTGTAAACTAGGGATGGTAAGATTCACCGATTTGCATTGGTGTATCGGCATAAAAGTTAACGATGCATTTATCAATTTAAAAAAGCGTGCATTGGTTACAAGTTGGCATTTGTATCACGATGCATCATTTCTAACATATTTGCATCGGTAAAAAACTATTTATTTATATATAATTATTAGTAGATGCACTATATTTGTATTATTTAGAAAGTGACCAATAATTTGTGACCAATATTTTATATGTACATTGATTTCTCCTGTAATCTGTTTCTCAAGTGTGTTCTCTCATCACCACTGCTGCTGCATGAATATGACAGCTGTCTGAACCAAAGAAATAAAAACAAATTTTCGGTACCATAATATTATTCTGTTTGCATATTGCATTGAATGCCGTTGTGTTGAATCGAATCAAAATCTGATCACACTGCATCGTAATGGGGTGAATCGCATCGCATTGTTAGCTGATTCATATGTATCTTTAATTTATCGTATCATTGGCTATACATCGAGATGCGTATTCCATCGGCTTCAGTTATAGAGATGCACATCCCTACTGTATACTGCTTTATATTCTGTAGCAAATTTTAGAAACAAAAAGCCTTTGGGGCAATAATTATCCTTCTCATAGCCTATACAATTTAATCTAAAACACAAACGGCTTATGTAACAAACAAGCCTAAAAACTCACGACACCAACCACCATTAAAGTGTTTAGTGATTGCATCCTGCCTTTAGGCAAATAGTCCTTTCTGTAAAAGTGAAACTAATTGTAGTCTTCTGCAACTTACTCCTACATTACTGCACTTACACCCTGTAATTTTGTTTTCAGTTGTCTTCAAACCTCTGTCTTTCAACATATGCTAACTGCAGCAATTACTTTGCAAATTGCCTGTGACTTCATAGAAGCTGTTCTGAGGAGACTACTATGGTCTTGACATAAATGTAAAAACTTTTAAGATTCAACTTTCCATTGCAGACTTCAAATTGTATCAAATGTTTTTACTGACAGACAGTACGCACTTTAAATGCGAACCTTGCCATTGTTCTGAAATGCCCTTCGAATGACCTTGATGTAGTGTAATTCATGTTACATCGGACTTTTAAATGTTTACCAACTCCAGAAAAGCTCTTCATCATGTTATACGATGTTTGACGCACGAAGGCCCACCTGACCTTACTGGACATGACAGTTCGCTGGAGTGGATTTGTTCCTTTTGTGTTGATATCACATGTAAAGGTCAAGCTTTCAGCTGTTATGTGATGCAGCATTCAGTCACGGGACTCCTTTATAAAAAAGAATAAAAGGCTAATGATGTTCTTGCAGGATAGACCTCAACTCCACCGATCAGCTGTCTTTCGTACTGAATTCAGTTCCTCTCTATGCCAGGGATGAATGCACCAATGAGGAGCCTGACCGTGAGTAACCTGGTCCCACAATCCCATCCGTCCATGACTCCGCCACTCAGTGTTGCATATATGCCTTGTCTGATGTGGTGGACATTATTTGTCGATATAATTGTACCCGTTTGGTACACCATATGACTAACTGTTGTGTGTTATTTACAGGGTATGCCTGATCGCATGTTATGTGCAGTGCTGGAGCAATTTCAGCTTTACTTTTCCCGTTGGTATGTGCGCTTTGTTTCAGTGAGTGTGTGATATCCATGTTTTATTATTGTCCCCGGTAAGAATGGCTCTAGTGCCAATATTATGCACTCTCATTATCGGTCGCCTGTCGTTTGTGTTGCGCTGAAGATCCAGTGTGATCTTTGCAGAAGGTAAGTCGGTATTTCTATGTCAAGTCAACAGTCTGTGTTTTATGTACATCATATGCTTGATTGTGTTTAATGGTGGCTGTGCAACACTACAATACATACTGTCTGGTACCATTCAGAGCTGTGTCCTCATGTCGTACTGTACAGCCACAATGAACACATAGCTCAAATCTGTTTGCATGCTGTAGTTACTAGATGTTTCTGTGCTTAGGACTTTTGATATGACACTTCCTCTGAGGTGTTTTTTATGCCACATAATTATAGTAATTAGCATTTAGCCTGTTATAAACTGTGCTTTTTTGCAAAACTGAATCTCTTTTCGTTTTATAATATTTCATTTTGTAATGTAAGTGCTTAGAGCACATATAGTTAGCATCTAATAAAGAATAAATCCAATGGCTACAAACAGAATTTGAGCTTTGGCTGATGTGTGGTTTAAGTTAGCATTTGTGGTCGATGTGCTTTTGTCTTCCAGATCCACTCTCTCTATAGCACAGCGAGCCCAAGCATGCTGAAGAGGAAACAGAGCTCGCGGGTCGAGGCCCAGCCCATGACCGACTTTGGGCCAGATGAAACACTGACAGACAGTGCTGACATACTTTGGATCAACAAACCAGTATGTGAACAAATCTCTCAAAACTTACCATGTAGCTGTGCTTTACAATCATTTGTGACCCACAAATAACTTTCAAGATTCAAAAAGGATAAAAATCTATTATAAATGTAGACCATCTTGTGCGCTATATTCCAGGTTTTTTGAAACCATACAATAGCTGTTTGTGAGGAACAGACTGACATTTATTCATTGAACATCCTCTACTATACAGCAGAGACCAAAATTTCACTGAATAATTGTTTGGCATAAGAAAACTTATACATAGCACACAAATCACAGCAGACACTACACTCTCAGAAAAAAAGGTGTGAAAGCTGTCACTGGGGTGGTACCCTTTGAAAATGTACTAATATATACCATTTAGGTACAAATATGTACACACGTGTCTTTTAGGTATTAATATTCACCCTTTAGGGGGTAAATAAGATACAAAAGTGTACATTTTGCAATGGTACCACCCCAGTGACAGTTTTTGTATCTTTATTTCTGAGAGTTTACCCGCTCATTTAGGAAAAGGTGCAAAACTGAAACCATAAGGATGTTCCACATTCTAAAACAGATTGTGTTCTTTGTCCTCAGTGGGTTCATTCTCTCCTGAGGGCCTGTGCCATAATCAGTGTCATTTCGGTGTGTATGAATACACCTAAGACCTTTGAGCACTACCCACCCCTGCAGTATGTCACCTTTGCCTTGGACACGCTGCTGATGTTCCTCTACACTGCAGAGATGATCGCCAAAATGCATATCAGGGGCATCATCAGGGTAACACACTCAATCAGCATCCTCACAATTTACAACAGAAATAGGATGAGGAAAAAAGACTGTGTCCTTTGGAAGTGAATAAAATGGGCAGGTGGCTAAATAACATGTGGACAGTTTAATTGGCGAATCAAGGATAACAACCTCACAGAGAGACACTGAATAAGTGAATCATTTGCTTCCTGAACCTGCGAAGAGATGCCTGGAAATTTCTTTATCTTTCTTCTGGCATGGAAAGCAGTAAGGTTTATGTAGAAGACAGAGTAATTAATTTGTTCCTTTAGACCTGAGATCGTGTGAGGATAGGGTGATTAACCTTGCAGCAATTCTATGCGAAGTCAACACATGCATTTTAATTTTATTGAAGGAGAGTAACTCGCAGCATTATTATACTTTTGACGTCAACTCAGTTAATTAGGCCAGTATATTTGTTTTGTATTTCTGTCTTTTGAGTGCATGTTATGATCTGTGAAATTCAGTGATTTGTTGTTTTCTTTATCACTGTTAGCAGGTTTATTTTGGCCATTAGGTATATTCTGGACTCAGAGGCAGCATTAGTTGCTAATGCAGTAGACTAAGCATTGAATTAATGTAAATAATTCATTATCTCTTGTGAATTAGGCCATCTATTTTAATCTTAAGTAACTCATTCATCAGCATAAACAATATTCCAAATTCAGTCTCTACCAGTTCCCGTTAATAAAGTCAGTCAGACCTTTACTTAGTTTTTAAGCTATCCATTTAATAAATCATGTTTTTTGGCCTAGTAATCAGTGTGAGATCTGAGCACCATAGATGATCAGAGGCTCTGAAATCCCAGGGGATTTCTGGGCAGATGTCTTGGGAGAACAAGTGCTTCAGCCACTGAAGTATCTGTCTCTCTATCAAAGAAAAGCCACCGGGGCGTGAAGACAATCTGCACTCAAGCAAACAAACCTGAGCATGTCACACCTCTGATGTCATTTCCTGTGCACCAGCTGGATGTGTGAATAGGTAGTTGACATGATAAACCCTGTGGCGTGACATGCAGCAATTTATTTAAAACAAATCTTTAATGACTTTATATGTATTCAGAGAATATATGGAATATTTATACTTTCAAAAAAATTGTATTTATTGTATAAATATATGATATACTACCATTCAAAGGTTTGGGGTCACTAAGATATTTTAGTTTTAAGCTTTATTATGTTCACCCAGGCTGCATTTATTTGATCAGAAATACAGTAAAACAGTAGTATTGCAATTTGTTTCCCTATTTTAATTTTTTTTTTGTCACATGATCCTTTAGAAATCCATCTAATATGCTGATTGAAATTTGTGCTGATGAATATTTTTTGTGAAAACCATGATACATTTTTTCAGGATTCTTTGATAAATAGAATGTTCAGAAGAACATTTATTTGAAATAGAAATGAATTAGACAAATTATAAATTTGAAATGAATTAGTCACATTATAAATATCTTTACTGATTTTATTTCTTTAACAAGAAATTTTAAATCATAACAGGACTGTTTAAAATGAACTTGTGAAAGCTTAAAAGAAATGCTTTAAAGAGACCAGTAACATGAATGAAAATATATGGGTATGTTATGCATCCACTACCTCAATATAAAGGACTCCTAGCTCCTGTTTTTGGTTTGTCATTATTATTTACCTTATTCTTTGTGTGCTTTAACACTAGAGACATAGTTTGATAGTTCATTACATATATTTTTGTACCATGTTTAGGTCTTCTAGCGCACACTTGTTAGTCAGTGTCTAGCAGGATAAATACTCTGAAGTGCTCACACTTCTGTTTGCTGAATTTTGCTGGCTCTGTTGTTAACAGCTGCCACAATCTTTCATTAAACCGGCGGACCAGCTGCCACTCACCTGTGGACTTTCATTTACAGCCTGTGTCTTATCACCTGTCTCTGTTTCTAGGGAGAGAACTCCTATGTTAAAGACCGCTGGTGCATGTTTGATGGCTTTATGGTGGTCTTCCTCTGGGTCTCTCTTGTGCTTCAGGTAAGGAAATTATCTTCGGTGTTATTTCCCACGTAAATTGTTTCTTTCAAATTAAAAAGAACTAAGCTCCACAGGGAACTCCGCTCATCCACTTGTTCCTCTGAATGGTCTCAAGGTGTTTGAAATAGCAGAGATTGTGGACCAAATGTCACCCTGGGGAATGTTACGCATACCGAGGGCCCTCATTATGATCCGAGCCTTCCGAATCTACTTCCGATTTGAACTGCCGCGTACCCGAATAACCAACATTCTCAAGTAAGAGCCCCACGAGCCCAAAGAATGTGAGAAATGTCAGCTTGATTCCAAATCAGCCATTTAAAATTCACTTCCTTTCAGGCGGTCGGGGGAGCAGATCTGGAGTGTGTCCATATTTTTGCTCTTCTTCCTGCTCCTGTATGGAATCCTGGGGGTTCAGATGTTTGGAACCTTCAATCATCACTGCGTCACCAATGATACTAAGAGAAAGTAAGCAAGTTTCATCACTATTCTCTTTAAACTGTGGAGCCTGTTTTTACCATGGAATAAAAGATTAAAAAGGTCATTGTGACTTGATACCTCATAATTCTGAGGTTTTTTTTCTCAGAATTGTAAGATATAAATTCCTTGAGATTACATCTCACAATTCTGAGTTTTTTTTCTCAGAATTATGGGTTTACATCTTGCAGTTTTGTTTTTTGTTTCCACCACAAAATAAAAAATTAAAAAAGGTAATTGCAACTTTTCATCTCACAATTCTGACTTTTTGCTAGGGATGCATCGATCCGATGCTCAATATCGGTATTGGCTCTGATACTGGCATTTCTGCCGGATCGGTTATTGGTCAGACGAGATTGATCCAAATTTGATATTGGGCCAGTTCTACTAAACAGGGCAAATTAGTGCAAGAACGCAATTCCAAAAGAGTGCCGATGGATGTGGAAATTTCTGTGGGTGATTTACTAACAATGCACAAATTAAAGAACACAGACGCAACATCTCATTTACATATCGACCAGCGCAATATACCAAGCGCAGCGCAAATTAGCGTAGTCGCAAATAAAGAAATAAAGCCAAAGTACATTGAAAAGAACCGGAGGCCAAAAAATGAAGGGTTGCAAGAAGTTTTGATAGACCTTGTATTGCGTGACTCCTAGTTGAGGGTTCCAAGTCGTGTTTTATTTCCTGAAGCAAATTAAAAATAACATGGCTTGGCAAACTATATGTTCGGATAATGTGCTCTGAAATTCCAAATAAATTAATACATGTGGAAAAAACCTCGGGCTCTCTGTTTTCTGCGGTGCCTCCTCCTAGCAACAATAATTGCAGCCATTTCAAGCGCAAAATAGTTTAAGACATGTTTTTTTGGGGCGTAAAATAATGGCGCAAATACCAGTAATTTGATGAGCACAAACGTTAGTAAATCTCGTTGTGTGATTCATTTTAATACTCTCCTCCCATAAATTTTGCATCTGAAAGGGAAACTCCTACAAATGCATATTCAATAAGGTCAGGTGCAAAAATAACTGTGTCCATGCCTTTTCAGTGCTAATTTGTCACTGTGCGTCTTTAGTAAATCCTGACAGTACTATTTTAACACCAAAAGACAGTTTGCGCTGGCGCAAGCTGTTAGTAAAACTGGCCCATTGTGTGTATAGTATATTATGTTGTTGTTAAGCCCCACGAAAGGCACAAAATCATTATAAAGCACCATAAAGTTTTCGTGCACTATATTTAAAGTGTTCTGAAGCCATTACAAGTTGTTAAATTCAAGTTCAAACTCCTCTCTCCGCAGCAGCTGTCTATCATCCTCCATTCAGTGTTCAAACTGCGTATCACGTTCAGTTACGACAGTCAAGACGATGAAACTCTTTCCAAGAGCGCACAGTAACTGAAATTTAATTTAAAACTGTTAAAAGAAAAGGCTCAACAAACTATCGCACAGATTTAATATACTACGCATCTCTTTCCCTTGTGCTTTGAACTTTTCTATGCGGAGGGCAGCGTGCTGTGATGCCGTGTTGCTTTAAGCGCATCATTCTGCGTACGGGATGCGCTTCGTGCCGCTCTGTATTGGAGCCTTTCATATATAATACTTTTGCGCAATGAAAGATTACTAATAGCCTTTCTTGTTCTGTCCTATGATAGGACAGAACAGAAAGGCTATTAATAATCTAATGTATAGCACAGTAATGGGGAAGCGACATATGATAGATACACTGTAAAAAATGATCGTGATTTTAACGGTAAAAAACTGTGAAAATGCTACAGTAAAAACCTGTTAAATGGTTAACGGAAAGTTCCTGTAAAATTTACAGGGAAAAACCGTAAACTGACGTTCCCAGAATTCCCTGCGTTGCATTTCAAATTCTGTTTGAATTTGATGTTTTTTCTTTGAAATAACTATTTTTCTAATCAGTTATGTTTATTAGGGTTGTATGTTACATCTAATGTTGTTAAATTAATGTTTATAGCATATTTCAATTTAATGAGTCTCACCATGATGCTGTTTAGTGCTTGTGTGAATGACACTGTGCACCTTCTTTATATGTTATTATTTAAAAGCTGCTTGTGATGGGCTTTGGTTCATCATGTGACTTTCTCATCACCACCTGCATTTGGTGGTTATCAGTGTATTTCAAAGGTACAAAACAGATTTCATTACTTTAATAGGTTGGTATATTAACATTATATCAGTTAAAGAAATTACGGTATTTAACTGTAAATTTAAGTTAAAACCGTAAAACCTAAAACGTTGTTACCGTATTTTTTACGGTAGAATTCCGGCAACCACAGCTGCCAGTTTTTTACTGTAAATTTTACGGAATTTTTTTTTCAGTGTAGGACTCATTACTGTGATATACATTTAAAAGGAATGTCTTTTAATTTTATAGTATATATTTGTATATAAATATATTTGCTTGCTTTTAATGAATGTATTTTAGAACAATACAAAGAGCAATGTGTAAAATTTTACCAGATTTAGTCCTACACTCCACACTCCTACATTATTTTGTTCCCCACTAAATAATGTTATTTCTCTAAATGTTTAGATTTGATAAAATTATTGTGCACTCATGATTTTTCTAGAATAACTTTTCCTGCTAACCTAGTTTATAATAGTATTTTTGTCGTAGATTATAATTATATATTTTTTCATTTTTTTTCATTGAAATGAAGTTAACTATATGTAGACTGTGTTTAACACACAAAAGAGTGACGATCAGGTCAACAAACAGAAGTATAGAAATTCTACATTGATTTAGAAAAACAGTGCTGGTATCGGCCGATACTCAGAATTTTCTGGATCGAATCGGTTCTGAAAAAAATTGTATCGTTGCATCCCTACGTTTTGCTGCGTTTATATCTCGCAGTTCTGAGAATTGTGAGAAAAAATGTCAGAATTGTGAGATTCAGTCTCAGAATTGTGAGAAAAAATAGTCTGAATTGTAAGATAAAAAGTCGTAATTGTCTTTTTGTTATTTTTTTATCCCGTGGCAGAAACAAGCTTCCATATTAAATCCAATAAAATCTGCTGTCTTAGATTTAACTTAATATCCCAAGAAGTCAAGAACTTCTCTTTGTGTGGGGAGTGTTATCACACTCCTTTTGGGTTATTATCCCTGGGATGAATCAGGGGATTTAACATTATGCTGCAGTTTTTCCTGGCATCAGCACAAGATAAGAAGTATGCGTCTGTTGCTGTACACCTCCCACACACATCTGTTCTTTGGAATATAAATCCCATCAGCAGCTGTAAATGGTATTAATAACAGATCATCGTTTTCATCATGTGATGTCACAGCCTCATAAACACTAAACAGTAAGAACAGCCACATTATATGATACGTTTGTCTGAATTTCTCATTTCACATGGAGGTGCTTGATAAGCCAACAGAAATTCATGTCTAAAAATGAACAGTAAATCTTGCTGGAACACTTGCACACATCCCAACTTAAGGGCGTGACGAAAGCAGGGTTGAGCGCAGTCTTAATGCAGTGTGTGTATAGAGCTGTGGAGGTGGTTCTCTTTTAAAACCCAGGCCTATTTAATATTCCCTTGCAAATGAGTGGCGTGTCAGAGCCGGCTCTAAAACAAAGAGTCTAAACCATCACCAACAGAGGAGTGTGCTGAGCACTAATCACAATAATTAACGTTTCCTGTGTTGCCTGGGCGTCGTGCACATGCTCGCCTCTTTTCAGCTGGCTGGCCTCAATCCGTCTGTGTGCATGAGAGAAAAGATCTCCTATATTGCAAGATATCTCACCCTGACCCTTCATTGACATTCAACATATCATCATTCAAAAAGTGTTAGGCATAGGTTAAAAATATTGCCTGGTATATAATATATGTGTACAGGCAGGATTTTCATGCATCACACACGTGGAAGTGTATTTTCTGAAAAACTCATTGTTGATCTTGTAGAACTACACGTGTCCTTGGCAGGGATTTGAATCACACAGGGATTCAATTGAATAAACGTGCAAGGGAGTTTACCAGACTCGTGTCTGTTGGGGATACATTTTTAGATTTGATGTCACAACGTTTTATTTTTCAGGTGCTTAAATATGGATGAGAACAGGCCTCATGACCTTGCCAATCATGAACTGTCACCTTGTTCAGAAAATGTCCCATACATTTCTCTCAATTACAGACATAGGCTACAGCATGTTATGACAGGTGATCAATATGACACAATCTCTTTTTCTGTCTCTATGCCATTTAAGTGTGCAAAATTTACTAATAGCACCACTATTTTTTTAATTTAAGTCATAAAAGAAGTATTAATCAAAAGGCATGTCCATTTAAAAAAAAAAGAATAATATATGGTGTTATTTGTATCTTTTGAGTTGTGTTTGTTATCAGTTTCTTCACAGGGATGATCTCTTCGGTGGATTATTTATCACTGTATAATTAGAGCTATTTTGATTCACCGTTGTGTCTCTGATTGGCCTTTGTGATACTGCAATCAATGATCCCCACTCATTTCGAAGTCCTTAATAAACAATTTGAAAGTATGTCTGGCGAGCCAATTTGAAAGCATAAATTTTCATTAGAGACATCAAGTGCCTACTGAAGTAACACCTGTGGCCCAAACTAAAGCCGTCTGTGTGTGAGTGTTAGAATAGGTATATTTTAACCATCTTTCTGGAAATACCCTTATGTAAGATTCTAGTAATGTCATCAGAAAAATACAGTTGTCATTTCTATTTAGAATGCTAAATATTGTTCTGTTTATATACAGTTCAGCTACCAAATAGAGTCTATAAAGCAACATATAAAAAATCTGAAAATCTGAGAGCATGAAAGTAGCATGAGTGTTCAAAGAATACAATTTAATCCTTTGAAGCTTCAATACAAATATTATCTGTCACTATAGTAACAAACATTACTTTCAAGAACAGGATTGATTTCAGTAAACAGGAATTTTTCTCTTGTTTTCCAGTCAAATATCTGAACACCTTTAAAACATTAACATTTATTAAAGATAAATTGAGAGCTTAAATCGCTAATTTAATAGATAATCTTTGAATACAAGTCTTCTCAAGTAAAGGTTTTAAGAAAATCTTGTTTTATTCAAATCAAGACACAAATATAGTGTGTGTGTGTAAACAAGAAAAACAGAAAAAACTGATTTAAACAAAACTGTATTTCTCTTCTAAACTTGATTTATTTTAATTGTCTAAAATTTGCAATCTACTGCATGAAATTATGTAGGGCAAATGTGACTCAAAAATAATTTTAGCTGTTGACAAACTGGATTCCCAGCATGCTTTGCATGGGACTTAATGTGTAGAGTAAAAATGTCATTATTTTATGTGTTTTAGAGCAAGACGAGAAAAGGGGGAGACTTGATATAGTTTAATGTTCTGGGTGTATTGATAAAAGTTTTACTTTAATAATTCATATTATATATAATATATGTAAGGAATAATTGACTCCGGGCCGTTGAATTATTACAAAAATAATGCACACCAGAGGTGTAACGGCCACGATGCCTCGGGTGTGCATTATTTTTGTAATAATTCAACAGCCCGGAGTCAATTATTCCACTCATACTACGGTTACCACACCTCAAGACATCGATCAGATGATATATTTCAAGGCATTCGTTCGGTTTTTGTACTTAAAACACTATTGTGAGTAGGATTAATTTCTTACGCATCTCATCCAAAGCCTCCCTTTCTAATTCCAAAACGTCACTTTAGACCTAGTAACAGAGGCTTGAGCCATTGATAGCAGATAATGCAGCTAATAACTAAGTTATGAGAGAGAGACCTCTACCTCTCTCAGTCTGTGCATCTCTCAAAAGTGTTCGGTAGCAGCGTCTCTACTAACAGTAAAACTTTGTTAATTTTCTTCACGAACAGCACCGTTGTTACCTCGCTTGTTAGAAATGTCATGAAGCTTTTAAGCTGCTACACTATTTTACTGACGAAGTCATCAGAGTAGCGCTAACAACATTAGCGCATATGTTTCAGTGCGTGACTGTATTTGTGTGTGTCTGTAAGAGAGAGAGAGGGGGAGAAATAGAGTATGTGCTTTCTGTACATAACAAAATGTAATTCTGTGGCAAAAATATGGAAATGATCTGACGTTTTTATCCTATTGGTTACTATATTTATTTGTTTGGTCAGTGTCATTGTGTTTTGGTTATTTTTCTGTTGTAAACTGTAAGGACCTTTGAAATAACTGGAATCATTTGGCGAAGTGATATGGAACTGTAATGCGGTCAAGACCGGTCTGGAACTACGTTCGCCGTGCGTTTTCCTGAAAATAATTGCACACCTTAGAATGTTCATCAGCCAATCAGATCCAAGCATTCAACGGCCCCGTAGTATAAAGTATTTTATACAACAGTTCTTTCTGGTCCTCGAATCTGATTGGCTGATAAGAGTGCAATATTAGGGTGATAACAGAGCTCCTCCAACCGTTTCACCGTTTGTATCACTCCGCTTGCCGAAGCTGCCATATCCTCCTGACTACCAGCTATGGAGTTTTGTCCTCTGTAGAGGACATTATGTTTTAGCGATTTCTCTGAGACGTTACATGTCACAGTTTTAAGTCTGGATGTCCTGTACAGAGCACATTCAGGGCTTTTCAGAGATACCAAATGATTGGATGTTTCACCATGACCACTCCCTCTCCTTGGTCTTTAAAAATGGCTGACATTAATTTAGTGATCAAGTGTAACACCCTTATGGAAATATGATAATATTTTGTAATTATTTAAATCTAACTACTTTTCAAATTGTTTGTCATAAATCAGCATCTCAGGAAAATGTTATGAGGTTTCAAATCAAAATATGACTTTCTGTTATGAAACAGGACATCGATTTCATACGTGTCCACTGTAGAGGACACCAGGACTTAAAGCATGTTTATTACACATTTTGGGAGACAGAACAAATGAATAGAGAAAAAAATTATATATCAATATTCCTGTTAAATATTAGATGTTATTATATTGCGTTCTGCAAGTCAACGATGCCTTGTGGTGCCATCCCAAAGAGGTACCAAATCACTCTCACAGACCTTCTCCTGGACTGTGTCCAGCTGGTGGAATGACTTCCCGGTCTCAGTTCGAACAGCTGAGTCTTTAGCCATTTTCAAAAAACATCTAAAGACACATCTTTTTCGCCAGCACCTGACCAACTAATACTAGCACTTACCTATT
>JAFVLL020020833.1:58607-85226 GCA_021397915.2 Tor tambroides | reverse complement strand
AGATATTTCGAGAAAGATCTCTGTGTTCTGTTTTTTTTTTCCATGAAATGAACATCAATGGGGTTCATTGTTGTTTGATTCCCAACATTCTTCAAAACATCTTCTTTTGTGTTCTCAGAAGAAAGAAACTCTTACAGTTTTGGAACCACATAAGAATGAACGAATGAACGAACTAACTAACGATTTATTTATGTATGTATGTATGTATGTATGTGTATTGTGGAATATCCCTTTAATGAATATTATTATTGTATTACCATTATTATATGATGTTATACACATTGAAATCTATTTATAAGCAAAATAATAATTTATAATGCCTGCAATCATATTGCTAACTTAACATCATGATTTCAAATTTGAAATTGTCTTAATGTCAGTGTTAGAACAATTTTGTTTGTCCAAAAAATCCCAACAGCAAAATAATAGTTGGCAATCAGGCTATTCAAAATTTAAAAAGAAATCCAAAAATGTAGCAATTAAATTCAAGGAAACAAGGTTCTTGCGCCACAAAAGAAATTAATAAAATCTACATCACTAAAGGTGAAAGACAAATAGGAACCATTTTCAGGTCAGTAATTCCCATGAGTTTTCCTTTTGTTCTGTCACATATGTATATTGATGTAATTGGCAATATGATTATGATTACTGTTATGACAGCAGCAGCAGTCATTGATGAAGGCAGCAGAGCTCAGTGTTATGAAATATGACGGGGTTCCTCTGGGCTCGGCCCTTGTACCGTCAGTCATGCCGTCCGACCGGTTTGTCAAGTTCAAGCGAACAAAAAAATGGAACTGCCAACTATTTTGAGAACTCGAGTGACGGAGAGAGCGAGCGGAGGAAAGCTGGCAGAATGGAGGTATGTTGACTTTCATCTGTTTTTACAGGCAGAAAAGAGCATGTTTTTAAGAAACAAACACTTTGGTTAATGTGTTAAGAGGGACTGTGTCTTGTTTTGATCACATAGAGTTTATTTCATTAAAACTGTGGTGAAATTGTGATATTAACCCTATTACAATGAGGATGAAGTCAGACTCAGTAGCTTTATATATTCAGCTCTGTCACATGAAAACACTGTGAATAGAGTAAGATGCTGTGTTTTGCTGTTTCACCCTCAACATCTGAACTGACTCAATCCAGCATCTGTAATGGTACTTTTAGAGATTTTTCTTTCTAGAAAGACTGCCAATAGTACGTTTACATGTTTAATCAAACTTTCGGAGGATTAAACTCACATCTCTCTTCTTTATTACACAAGCTGGACCGAGTCGAGCTACAATGATCCAGATCTGTTCCTTTGATTTTAGAAACCGGACTGGTATATTTTCAGTCGGATAAATTAGCTGTTAAAGCGCAGCGCTAGCAACACTAAGGTCATGGGTTTGATTCTTAGGGAACACATCCAGCCTCAGTCAGACACAACATAAACAGAGCAGGACACTCTAATGATCTCAATAGGGGTATTTAATAATTAAACGTTCCTGGGTCAGTCTGAAATACTGGTTAACCCAGGATCATTTAGGGTCATGAAAATGTCTGCAAGTTTTGAGACTCTAGAACATACTTTGTGAAATTACGATTGTGGTGTTAGCGGGCCAATTTGACCTGCAAATATCATGTTGTTGTTGTTTTTAATACATTTTTATTATTTCAGTTTCTCAACTTCCCTCAGAGGGTATTTACATGTATGCTATTGGCAAACGCTTATGTTCAAAGAAATGTGCGTTGCGCTGTAAGTGTAAATTGGCGGGTATCGAGCGCCGTACTGTACTGTGTACAGGAAAACAAACAATGATTATTAACAATGATTATTTTTAAATTTAAAATTAAAATAAAATATTTAAAATTCTGTTTATAATGTTTAGTGAAAAACAAACGTTATTAATTTTTTGTTTAATTTTTTTTATTTTTTTTTTTTGTTCTCATATTTTTTTGGTAGTGTATGAGAAGTATTAATGTTGAAGGTTTTCCTGTTTTAACCTGATTTTATTTTGATTTATTTTTTTTTATGGTGTATTTTTTTTTAATCCAATTAGGTTCAATTTAAACTGGAACATTGAATTTCAATTAAGAATCAAACCCATGATCTTGGCGTTGCGAGCGCCATGCTGTAGTGTTTGAGTTTCAGGAAAGCACTTAATTCTTAAGAGCAAAGTCCTTAAAAGCAAAAAATAAATAAATTAATAAATAATAATCATTTTAAAATTAAAATAAGATATTTAATAAGATATTTGCAGATTCTAATATCTGATATTTTGTAATATATATATATATATATATATATATATTGTATTTAAGGACATTTTTAAGTTTTAAAAAAAGTCATATTTTCTTGACTTTTTTTGGTAATGTTTGAGAAGTATTAATGTTGATGTTTCCCTGTTTACTGTACCAACAAAGCACATACTGATAAAATGCATTGTAAATTGTTTATGGCAAATAAATAAATGCAAATCAGTAGTGGGATGAAGCAACTATTTTTGTTATTTACATAGGGGAAAAATGAAAATGAAGTCTATAAAATACACTAGTCAACATTTGAAGTGGATCAAAACCTTTCATCAAAGTTGTCCTAAAACCAAAATGCATTCTTGTCTTAGGACAAATTTGATTAACTTTTTTGATCCACTTCAGATGTTGACTTCTGTATTTGTTGCTGAACTCAGTGATACACCACCAAATTTTCCAAGGTTTGCTGCATTGAGTAATATTTTATTCCTTAAGTTTAAGGCTCATGCTAAATTTAATACTGACGGATGTCATTGTAATGACCTTCGGTGTGAGTTACAGGGAAAATAAGGGATGAGTTTATGGAAAACAGTGTCATACAGATATGCAAATTAATGCAACTATACTGTCTTTATGACAGTGATCCAGAAACACACAGACAGAGACGACAACAGTGAAGTTTTCCTCAAAGAAACATTCGTAGGGCATGTGTTTTCGGACATATTTCCTCTTTTCTCGCTCGTGTCCAGGCGTCGTAAATGTCGTTTGGTTCAGGGTTTTATTTCACTACATTCTTGAGCTGCATCAGAGCGTGACTGCCAGAGATTTCTAGACGCATAATGAACAGAAACACCAGGATGAAACCAGTCGCTGAGTGTTTTAGGAGGCCTGGACGAGCCCGGCAGCTTTACTTTGATATGATGAGAGCGGGTAAGATCAGATCCAGCGATAACAATGTAAATACAGCCTTTGTTGCTCATTGACTCATGCGCTATTGTAAGAGGCTTTGTCTGTGACTCACTGCTTCAAAAGAGACTGAGAAAGAGAAAAGTGCTCTGATTCCAGATCAGTGTTAAACACCAGCTGATCTGAAGTCAGAGTTAGTGACTTTCATTGAAGGCCTGAGAGGCAATTTTATGTCAAATTTTTCTACAGACGTCATTTTCTTAATCATCATTTATGTTGTCCAGTAAAAACGTAAAACAAGGTAAATTTACTTTACTATTTTCCCTGCCCTATTGCCATTTTTACTGTTTAAAAGTTTGGGATTTTAGGGTTTTTAAAAGTCTCTTCTGCTGACCAAGGCTGCATTTATTTGATCAAAAATACAGTAAAATTTGAAATATTATTACAATTTAAAACAGCTGTTTTCTATGTGAATATCTGTTAAACTGTAATTTATTTCTGTGATCAAATCTGTATTTTCAGCATCATTACTCCAGTCTTCAGTGTCACATGATCTTCAGAAATCATTCTAACATGCTGATTTGCTGCTTAACAAACATTTCTGATTATTATCAATGTTGAAAACAGTCGTGCTGCACAATATTTTTGTGGAAACTTCCTTTTTCAGGATTCACAGATGAATAGAAAGTTTAAAAGAACAGCATTTATTTAAAATAGAAATCTTTTGTAACATTATAAATGTCTTTACTATCACTTTTTATGTATTGATGAATAAAAGTATTCATTTCTTTTAAAAAAAGAAACATTTTGAATGGTACTTAATTCAAGGTAATACTCTCTGAAAGTCATTATTTTTTCACAAACTTTTTTGCAGTGCATGAGCTGTAAGAGTAGAGTAATGTTTGACGTACAAACTGAACAATCAAAATGGGATTGGAATCAAACTATTATTTTGCTTCAAAGACAGGTGTGTGTGTGTGTGTGTGTGTGTGTGTGTGTGTGTGTGTGTGTGTGTGGAAGAACTATTCACTGTATCCAGTTAATCCAGTTCACCTAAATTCATTCTGAACATGACATATGTTTATGTTAGTTTGTTTTGTAGGTAGACTCTCTATAAATATCCCTGCTGTCTCAGTTGTTCTTCTTCTGTTCTTACTTCAATGTGTTTGAGTTTTGTTTAGTTTTTTTTTTTTTAATCTCAAAATATTAAAGAATAAGAACATTTGTTAGCAGTTGAATATTGAACTTTGCCTCTCAGTACTTTAGGGAAATGAGTGCATTTGCATGTTTTTTCTGTGTGTGTTTGACCGTTTGGAGTTCATGTTCCTGTTGTCATATTGCTAATGTTTTACAATATCATAATCTAAAGTTTATATTTGTTCATTTACCGTACACATTTTTATATACACTCTTAAAAATAAAGTTTCAATAGGGTTTTTTCCCCAGTGATCCAGTAAAATAACCTTTTTTTCTAAGTGAAGAACATTTTTAGAAATCTAAAGAACCTTTTGTGGAATGGAAAGATTTCATTATTCACAGAAGCATCAATGCTAACTAAATCCTTTATCCTGTATTTTCAAGAGTGTAAAATAACACACAGTGCAAACTCTTGTCTTGCAGCTTTCTTTGGCTGTGAAGTTACATGTTTCTCATTGCATTTCTTGTGTGCAAGGCATCCAAACCTGTCCTGGCGTCACTTGGAGCTGTTATTTTAAGTGACGTAAAACTAGACATTTCACAGCATTAAAAATAAAGGTTCCAAAAGGGGGTTTTCTTAGTGATGCCACAGAAGAACCATTTTTGGTTCCCCCCAAAAAAGCTGTCACTGAACAGATCTTAAAGCAGTAGTTCACCCAATAATGACAATTAGCTGAACCATCTGAGATCAGGATGAGTTTGTTTCTTCATCAGATTTGTAGAAATGTGTCTCAGCAATGGATGCTCTGCAGTGAATGGGTGCCGTCAGAATGAGAGTCCAAACAGCTGATATCACAATAATCCACAAGTAATCCACACCACTCCAGTCCAGCAGTTAACATCTGGAGAAGATAAAAGCTGCATGTTTAGATCAGACAAATAGATAGAGGACTTATATTTTAACTGAAAACAATGGTTTGAAGTAAAAAAAAAAACACATCATTAATCATGGATTTGTCACCCATTCCACTGGTGAGCAAGTGATTTCTCTAAGCTCATCTACATTTTGGTCTAAATTTTCAATTATTGTACATTTTTGGGTGAACTATTCATTTAAAAGGACCATTTTACTTAAAGAACATTTTAATCATCCAAAGAACATTTTTTCCACTCTAAAGAACCTTTATTCAATGGAAAGGTTCCATGGATGGAACCATCAATGCCAGTAAAAAAACTTTATTCTTAAAAGTGTTGCACAAAAGGTTCCTTACGGTGGAAAAAAGTTCTTCAGCTTAATGAAATATTCTTTACACTGAAAAAAAAAATGTTCTTTTAAAAACTGATCACTGTTCTTTGTGGAACCAAAAATGGTTCTTCTATTGCGGTGACACGCAGAAGCCCATAATACTGTTTATTGATTTGAAGTGTCAGGTGTTTCTTTTGACATAATGATCTTCTTTACCATAGTGTCCTTCAAGTAACGGCTAACACATCTGTCACACTTTGAGAGAAACGGTGCGTCCCTACATGGATTTACTTCAAGAGACCTGAAGAGCTTGATGAGCTCTGGAAACATTAGTCTTGATTGTTCTCAAACCCTCAGAATTGATCTGATTTGCGTAGGAGAATGGACGATTTATGCCCTCCTTAGCAGACATTATTTATCTTGCTGAAACTGTGCTTGACAGTAAATATTTAAAGAAGCATAAACAAAAACCCAAAGACTGGCATGTTGGACAACTCAAAGGTCTCCATCGAGCTGGGTGTTGCCAGGCTCGGGAACGTCCCCGAACCCCAGAAACCACGTACGTCATTGAGAGATGAGAACCGTCTTAATGAGTCCCCCGCGTCCTTCAGCAGCAGCGCTCCCAATCCTGACGAGGAACGCAACAATCACAGCAGAAATGGACTTAGCAATAGCACTTCTTCTCAGAACATCCCAGGCACTTCCACAGATTGGACTGAACCCAATGGCGTTGACAGGAGACACAGTTCGGCGACGTTATCTGAGACCTCAAGGACTTCCAATGCCACCACTGAGGCTTCTCAGAGCTCTCGCAGCAGGTTCATAGTGGATGATGAACCGAGCGAATCCCGGCGGACGTCCGGCCGCGGCGCGTGCTCCTGTTTCCGCACGGTGAACATGGCGTTTCTGCACTGTCTGGAGGAGACGCCGCTGCTGGTGTCTGGAGTAGTGCTGGCCATCCTCTTCTGTGTGACCATCATCATCATCATCCCCTCCACCGGCCGGGTAAGAGCCGACTGACACACTTATCGGTTACTCAAATTGTTATTTGCAAAAAAAAAAGGCATGATTTTGTGTGCATCCCTGCTGGAAAACCTTGATTCTACACAATTAAGGAAATCACTTTAAGGAACAGTTTACCCAAAATTGAAAATGTGCTCACCTTCAGGTCATCCAAGATTAGAATGAGTTTGTTTCTTCATCAGGTTTGTAGAAATGTGTCTCTGCATCAGTGTCTCAGCAGTGGATGCTCTGCAGTGAATGGGTGCCGTCAGAATGAGAGTCCAAACAGCTGATAAAAACATCACAATAATCCACACCACTCCAGTCCATCAGTTAACATCTGGAGAAGACAAAAGCTGAAACACATCCATCATTAAGACGTTTTTAACGAAAATACGAGTCTATAATCCATAATAACGCTTCCTCCAGTGAAAAAGTGCATCTCCTGTTGTCTCTCACATCAAAATCCAACCACATATTTGTTTAGAGCTGTTTTGGCTTGTAAACGCTGCTTGATCTGTGCAGATTTCTCTCCTGATTCAGACTAGGGCTGTAGTGCAATTAATTGAAATACAGTTTTGATTTGGATTTCAGCCTACAACAATTATGAAAATACAATAATCGAGATAAAATGATTGTGCCCCATTCCGCCCCCTTTCCAGCAATGCGCTTTCGCTCTTTCATAAAGGCTCTATTTCACATGCAAATTGGTAAAATCATGTAACATGACTTTTGCAAAATGGGACGTGCTTGATTGATTAAAAGTTGATTAGATTTAGTCATGTTTTAAAAGCACGAAAGAGAACTTGCGCTTCCTCAGGAGGATTTCTGCGTATGCACTTAGAGACGGAGGAGAATACGGACATGTAAAGTCATCTTTTAGCATCTTTTTGTAAAAAAAAAGCAGCACTTAGTGATTATTCACGTAAACCCTTGTTGATTATGTAATAAATGGACATAAACAGTTGAGAAAGAAAATACATGTGTAACAGTACATTGGATCCGTGAGGCTCTTAAAGTGACAGCAGCCTAATATTCCTGCTGCCGACTGTGTGCAAACAACACAAGACAAAATCACTCAATGCTCTTGACTGAAAAACTTTTGTAGCTTTAATAAGAAACAAAGGAAACTGAATTCTTACAGTGAAGACTATGTTGTTTTATTTTAAATTAGATTATTCGATTTCTGTAGTAGGCTGTTAACTGAATACTTTAGACTTGCATAAAAAACATAAAGCACAGTTTGTTTCATTTGTATCTTTTTTATTCTGTAAATATCACAGTAACCTTATATGCAGAAAACATATATTTGATATATATTGTTAAATCATTCATATAAAATTTTGGTCGTATGGCCCACTCATAATTGTGTTAAATAGTCATGATTACAATATTGAACAAAATAATCATGATTATGATTTTTATCATAATCGAGCAGTCCTAATTAAGACCAGAGCTCTTTTTCACTGGAGGAAGCATTATTATGGACTCATATTTTAGTTAAAAACGTCTTAATGATGGATTTGTTTCAGCTTTTGTCTTCTCCAGATGTTAACTGATGGACTGGAGTGGTGTGGATTATTGTGATGTTTTTATCAGCTGTTTGGACTCTCATTCTGACGGCACCCAGAGCATCCATTGCTGAGACACTGATGCAGAGACACATTTATCCAAATCTGATGATGAAACACACTCCTGGCCTGAGGATAAGCGCATTTTCAGCAAATCTTCATTTTTTGCTGAACACTTCCTTTAATCTAGCTTCAGCTGGATTTTCCAGCAGGTGTGTGTAATGCTTGAAAGACATTGTCTAAATGTAGATTAGGTGAAGTGTTTGTTTCTCTCACGCATCCAGAGCCTCAGTGTTCACGTGGCGGCGTTTGCAGTGGTGTGTGTGGTGGTGTGTGTTTGCGTGTCGCTGCTGCTGTGTTTGCCGTGTTTGCCAGTGGTTCGGCGAGGAGAAACGCCTCTGGCGCTCTTCATCTGGTCCATGCTCTTCATCGTCGCCTTCGTCTTCATCTTCACCGGAGGCGTCGTCACGGCCTGGGAGCAGGTCAGCTGAGGACGCTCGTTAGAGCAGAAGATCACCGCTAGTTTAGATTAATTTACACTTTATTTTAGTCCTAGTCCTTATGACAAGGATGTTATTTTTATTTTATTTTATTTTTTTAAAGCCAGAAACATGCTTTATGCAAGTACACTGATCCTGAATATAAATGTAATTACATAATTTGAAGTAGTTTTAGTTGTGGTTTCTAGACAAGGAAAAGTCATGTAAATGATTTAAATGTAAACTAATATATACAGATATACATTTTACTGGTTATGCAAAGCTGAGAAATAT
Organism: Tor tambroides; assembly: GCA_021397915.2. Lineage (NCBI taxonomy): Eukaryota > Metazoa > Chordata > Actinopteri > Cypriniformes > Cyprinidae > Tor > Tor tambroides. The sequence continues at coordinate 76,362 of JAFVLL020020833.1, read as the reverse complement.
TTTCAGTACAAACTGCTAGTACAAAATATTTCTAAACATCCTTAATCTTCATCCAGGAAATCAGGAAACTCTGGAAAAGTCATACAAATTTATTAGTTAAAAAGCAGGGGATTCCTAAAGAAGCATGAAACTTCTGCTGTTTATTATTTTAATAATACTCTTTTAATAGTCCATCATTTAAGTTTGCATGTATTATGAACATGCCTGGTTTTAACAAGATTTGAGTGCAAAGATCATAAAGTAATAAATTCAGTTTTTTTTTGTTTTGTTTTTTGTACATCAAGCTAAACTATATTAATATGAGAAATGCTGCCTTAAAAAATTAATTTAAAAAAGTATTTTATGTTAATGAAAAATAACTTTTTTTATGGTTTTAGTTGTAGTTGTCTATAATAACTTCTGATTTGCGGCTGTGATGTGGTTGTTTTTCTTCGTCAGGTCGCGTTCTTCCTCTTCCTGTCTCTGTCCGTTTATACAGTTCTTCCTCTCCCACTCTCATGGGCTCTGAGCTTCGGCATCGGAACCAGTGTTTGTCACATCGTCGTCATCAGTGTGTATGTGTCTGTCACCAGCCCACAGACACGAGACCTGGCCGTGCAGGTAATGCACACGCACACACCTACACACACACACACACACACACACACACCCCTACACACACACGTTTGTTTTTGTGAATTGTGGGGACATCCCATAGGCGTAATGGTTTTTATACTGTACAAACTGTATATTCTATTGCCCTACACCTAACCCTACCCCTTACAGGAAACTTTTTTTGCATTTTTACTTTCTCAAAAAAACTGTTGTGTTTCCATTCTTGAAGCATCTTGGAGACGTTGCCACAGTTCCCCTTCAGGAACTTGAGCTACGATGAATGCTTTGGGAACGCCCTGGCGAGACCACATTCTGAAGCATGTGTGAAATCAGTCCAATTGATAGTTTTCACGTGACGTCACACCCTTATAGGAACGCCTACCTGGAGGGCAAAATGAAGCTTTGCTCCACTACCGCCAGTTATTTTTACGCAGATTGCATCAAGTAATAATGTAGTAAAACGTAGGTATTAAAAGGCAAAATTCAGTAAACACCTTATTGATGATGTATATTTTGTACTGCTTGCCTGTGTAAACTATACATCATTAATATGGTGAATACTGAATTTGATCTTTTAATATTACCGTTTTAAATATATTACGGCACTTTAAGTGTTTTTACAACATTTTGTCGCACTATTTATGATTGAAATATTGCCGCGGGTGCTTAATATGGATTGCAAATGGCCAAAACTTGCATTTTGTTCAGAAATATCTTTGTTTTATTCTTTTGAGAGGTGATCAAAATATCTACGGCTGGGAAACAGATGAAAAATTGACACGTCAGATTGTGCAAAGGACTCATCTGGTTCCTGTGGTCTTGTCCCGATGGCCATCTAGGAGACAGGATCTTCACTGGGGATCAGTCTTTGGGGCTCATCTAGTTGTCTTGGTCACCGCTGATGTTCAGGGCTGTAGAGGGCATCTCTAGGTGCTTATCTGGATACGGACTGGATCTGGGTGGCTACGGTGACCTCACAATAATGGTGTGTGTCTGAATGTATACAAAGCACTCAGTCAGTCACTAAAACTCTGTATAGCAAGCAAGAAAATGCCTAAGTGTAAATCTAAGAAAGATGTGGTGAGCGGACGGTGTTTCAGATCCTCCCCGCCCACGCTATCTCTCGGGTGGGGATACACACGATTTGTGCGTCGTCTGTTTGGGAGCGGAGCATGCACGTGCAGCTCTCAAGGGGGCTGTGAGCTTCTCCCGCCCCGTGTGCTCCGCTCCCGCCTGGTTCGCGATCCAGCTGGGTCTGGCCCCACTGTTGCTGAGGCACAGCGGCGGCTGTTACCGTGGGGATCAGAAGCCGGCCCCGCGGTTTCTTCCCCCCAGAGAGAGGGCCAGGTGCTTCATCTGTCTTCCTCCGAGGAGGTTGATGTGATGAGCGTTGACACGGAGGAGACTGTGGACTCGCCACCGCAGTCCCTTGCATATGAGGAGCTCGTGGAGGTTGTGACTCGTGCTGTAGTCAAACCGAACATCGAATGGCCAGCCTAGAAACAGGACGCTCGTCCCAAGAGCAAGTTGGATGAGCACTTCCTTAAAGCCAGATCACAACCTTCACGACGAGGCCTTCCATTTTTCCCCAATCTCCATGCTGAGGTTACGAGATCGTGGCAAAACTATATTCGTCCCGACTCTTTAGCCTCACAGTATCTAATTACTCCAACATCATGGGGTTGAATGAGAAGGGATATGGGGCGATGCCGGCGGTGGAGCAGACGCTTGCGAGCTATCTCTCCCCATCCTCAGCATCGTCCCTGAAGCTTCCCACCAGGCCAGTAAAACTGGCATCCAGCCTGGTTGGGAAAGCTTATACAGCGGCAGGTCAGGCTGATGCGTGTCTGCACATTATGGCGGTGTTGCAGGCATATCAGGCCGACCTGCTAAAAGACCTGGATGATGGGGGGAAGAGTAATCCGACGTGGCCGCTGAACTGCGTCAGGCCACAGACCTGTCGCTTTGGGCCACCAAGAAAACGGCCAGAGCCATCGGCCGTTCCATGGCAGCTCTCGTGGCCACGGAGCGACACCTGTGGCTGAATCTGTCCGAGTTACAAGATAAGGACAGATTCTTCCTGCTGGATGCCCCGCTATCACCTTCTGGTCTCTTTGGCGGCGCAGTAGAAGTTTCAGGAGGCAAAGAAGCAAGCGGGGGCATTCCAGCACTTCCTACCTCTCGCCGTGCCCAGGTCTTTGGGACTGCTGAGCAGGAGCAGTCCCAGCCGTCCAGCTCCTCATACCGCCAGACCCAGAAACAGAGCGAAAGACCAGGGGGCAGGGCGACGCTCTCGGTTGGGGTCCTCAAAGCAGAAAACGGATCTGTGGACCGTTATTATGCCTAAGAGGTCCTCGGCCAAGCGGTCCTGACAATATCATTGTCAGGACCCTGAGGGCAGCCCACCCTGGGGAGGAAAGGTATACACTTCAGTATGCGGTGCCTGATCCTCCTCAGTGCTCCTCAGTAGAACGCGTTCCTCCTCTCGTGAGAGAATCAGGGTTCTACAGCTCGCCCTTCAGGGTGGTCAGTCAGTGGGAAGACACCCGTTAGTTACACGTTTCCTCCATGGCACCCGGAGGCTGAGGCCAGTACAGCACGTCAAGGTGCCCTCATGGGACCTGGCAGTGGTTCTGGAGGCTCTGTGCAAAGCTCCCTTTGAACCCATCGAAGATACCTTAGACAAGCTCCTCATGCTTAAGACTATCTTTCTGCTTGCTATTTCCTCGCTGAAGAGGACAGGGGACCTCCAGGCACTTGCTGTGTCGGGCCTGGAGTTTGCCCCGGGCATGGCTTGGGCATTCCTTTACCCGAGACCTGGGCATGTCTCTAAAGTGCCCACTTCCTCGCCAGGTCCTAACGTACTGCATGCCTTTTGTCCTCCTCCCTTCCAGGAAGCAGGCCAGGAAAGACTCAATCTGCTGTGTAAATTGCGAGCACTGGACACTTACGTTCACAGAGCTGCCCAGTGGTGTAAAGCAGATCAGCTGTTCGTTTGCTTTGGTCCACCTAAGAAAGGGGTTCCAGCGACCAAGCAAACCATGAGTCGGTGGGTGGTCGAGACCATCACACTGGCCTATGAGTCCTTTGGCCTCCTGTCACCTATGGGGGTCAGAGCGCACTCAACTAGGGGTTTGGCAGCCTCCAAGGCCTTATCAGTGGGCGTGGCTCTTCAAGATGTTTGTGTTGCGGCTGGCTGGTCCTCTCCACGCACATTCATCTGGTTCTACAGTCTGGACCTGACATCTACCTCAGGGTCCCAAGTCCTCTCGTCTTGATGTGCTCGTCAGATACTCACCAGACAGGGACTTGCTCGTATGGCACAATGGGTATTCTTGTTCCCAAAGCGTTTGATGCAGCTCGAGTTCCTGAAGGGGAATGTCTCGAGGTTACGTATGTAACCATGGTTCCCCGAAGGGAACAATATGCTGCGTCTCCCTGCCATACTCCCTGCATCCCTGCAGGCGCTCGCTTCCGCAGAAGCTAACATGTGCGCTTGCCGGATGCGCCTTTATGCATTCTGGTTGCTCACGTCACACCGCTTGTGACGTCTCGCTTCGCTATTGGACTGATTTCACACATGCTACAGAAAGTGGTCTCGCCAGGGCATTCCCAAAGTGTTCGACACAGCGTCTCGTTCCCTTCGGGGAACCATGGTTACATATGTAACCTCGATACGTTCTTCTGGATTTAGTCTGTCTCAGTTTGTTCTGTTTCTTCATGTCATTCCAGACAGACTGGATGATGATCAGATCAGATCTCTGTGTGGAGCACTGGCTGTTGTCAGACAAAAATCTCACTGGATTATTACAATTGATGGCAAAATGAATGTTTGGAAATGTAAACTGATATTTCCTACTGACACACCACAGCAAAAGATGAAAACCATTTTTTAGCTGCTGAAAATACTAGTGTTCTAATCTTTTGGGCCACCACTATATATATATATATATATATATATATATATATATGTACATACATTCTCACACACACACACACATATATGTAAACACACTCACACACACCTGAGTGGTTGATGGCTGGTCAGAGGAAATGTTATATGCAAACCGTGACCATCGGCTGACGCCAGATGATTTTACTGTTGCCACACATATTCAAAACCTCTCGCTGTGTTTGTGTTTGTGTGTGTGTGTGTGTGTGTGTGCGTCAGCTGGTGGCGAACGCAGTGCTGTTCCTGTGTGTTAACGGCGTGGGTGTGTTTCACCTGTGGCACACTGAACATGCTCACAGGAAATCCAGCAAGAAGCGGGAGGACTTCAGCAGAAACCGCGCCACACAGGCCAAGCAGAAACGTGATCAGGTACAGAATTACACACTGTTCTTCATTCAGAGCACAGAGTGTGTGTCTCCGCATGGGGCTCTGAGCGTGTGCATGTTGTTTTAAGCCTTGCAACAGAGCTGAAATGTTAAATAAATAAATAAATAAATAATGCATTAATAATAAACACAGTGTTTAATCGATTAACTCTTGTGTGTAGGAGCATCTGCTGCTGTCGGTGCTGCCGCGATACATCGCCATGGAGCTGAAGACGGAAATCGTCAAGCGTCTATCGGCTAAATGCAGCGCCGAAGAGAACCGACCCAACTTCCACAGTCTCTACGTACGACAGCACAGAGATGTCAGGTGAGAACACACACACACACACACACACACACAGAGACAAACTCACTCACACACACACACACACACACACACAGAGAGACAAACTCACTCACACACACACACACACACACACACACACACAGAGACAAACTCACTCACACACACACACACACACACACACAGAGAGACAAACTCACACACACACACACACACACACACACACACACACAGAGACAAACTCACTCACACACACACACACACACACACACACACACACGTTTGTTTCTGTGAATTGTGGGGACTTTCCACAGACTTCTATTGTTTTTATACTGACCAAATGATATTTTATATCCCCTAACCTAACCCTAACCCTAAACCTACTCTTTGCAGAAAACCAGTTTGCATTCTTACACTCTCAGATAAACATCATTTACTATTTTTAATTTTTTTTTCCATCTTGGGACCGCAGGCTGGTCCCCACAATGTAAAAAATTTCAGGGTTTACTATCCTTGTGGGGACATTTGGTCTCACACAAACACACACACACACACACACACACACAAACATAGAAACAAACTCTTGCACACACTCATAAACACATACACTTAAAAACACATGCAGTCATGCAAAAACACACAAAAAGAAAAACACACAAAAACACTCTTAGAAATACACACGCTCTCTCACACACAGAGTCACACACATTCATACACACAAAAAGACAGAAATATACACACACACAGAAATACACAAACACACAACAAACAAATAAAACACAAACACACTTACACACAAAAACAAACACACACACACACACACACACACACACACAGAGACACACAAAACACATAGAAACACATACTCCCTCTGAAAAACACACATAGAAACACACTTACACACAGCTTACACACATTTTCAAAACCTAGCCTCTTTTTCTCAAAATTTTACACACAAATCCAAGAATTGCACACAAAAAATGCAAAATTCCTCACGTCTCTTGCAAAATGAAGCACTGCATTCAAAATATCACAAACACATCTCAAAAGCAAACATTTGCAAACACCTTTCCCATAATATTAATTCCTGTTCGATTTGTGTATGTTAGACAGAGAATAGTGTGTTGAGTTTTGAGTGTGTTTGAGTGTGTTGAGTCAAAGGCCGAGAATTAGTGTATGGTTTTGCAGATTTGGTGTGTGCTTCTGCTTTTTGAGTGTCAGCTTTCAGAAATTATGTGACAAGTAACGATTTTGTGTGTAAGCAGTTGAAAAAACCATAAGTGCACTGATTACACACAAACCCAAAGCTCAGGCCCTCGCAGCCAGCGAGTGCAGTTTATTAAAGTCATATTTTGGCTCTGCAGTATCCTGTACGCTGATATCGTGGGCTTCACGCACCTCTCCAGCACCTGCACACCTGAGGAGCTCGTGGCCGTCCTCAACAAACTCTTCGGCCGCTTCGACGACATCGCTAAGGTGCGAAGATCTGCCTTTCTGCTGCTCTCTGTGTTTCTCTGGTCTCATTCATTCATTCATTCTCTGACTTCTCTCTGCAGAAGAACGGCTGTTTGCGTATTAAAATCCTGGGCGACTGTTATTACTGCGTGTCGGGTCTTCCTGACCCCATCTCTCATCACGCTCGCAACTGTGTTCAGATGGGGCTGGACATGTGCACGGCCATAAAGTGAGTCCCACCTTCCAAAAATCACCATCCTAGTATCAGTCTTATAATAGTGTCGTTGATAAACTGATCATTTTAAATGATTGTAATATTTTCTGTTTTCACTTTAGTTGAAATTTTAGTAATGTGTTGCAATCGTGTGTTTTGCTATTTTTATTTATTAATTACTATTATTATATTGCTAATAATACTTTTACATGATTATTTTATTATTTTCAAACAATTTTTTGTTATTTCTAGTTTTAATACTTTTTTAATTAAGTCTTTATTTTTATTAATGCTCATATTCTGTTTCCATTTTAGATACTTTTTTTTTTTGTAATTTCTAGTCAGTTTTCATTGTTGTGTTAATAATATTTTTTTATATTTTTTATTATTTTCAAATTATTTTTCATTTTATGAACGTTTTATTTATATCTATCTCTTTTTTAATTAATTTTGTTATTAATTTTATCATCAACTATTTTTATCTGGCAAAACGGCCTACATTTAGACCGACAATCCTAAACAAAGTACAATCCAAAAATGATCTTTGCATCAATGTTATTTTAGTACCATTGATATTATTATAGTTTTTATAAATATTTTGAATTTGAGTTTATCATTCTATTCTATAATTTTTGTTTTAACTAAAAATGTAGTAATTTTGTTGTGTTTTTGTCATTTTTATTAAATTTTTTTAAATGTCTATATAATTTTTATTAGTGCTGTCAAACGATTAATTGCGATTAATTGCATTCAAAATAAAAGTTTTTGTTTACATACTATATGTGTGTGTACTGTGTATATTTATTATGTATATATAAACACACATACAGTATATATTTTGAAAATATTTACATGTATATACATTTATATATTTATATTATTACATTTTATATTATATATAAATATATTTAATATATAAACGTAACATTTTTCTTAAATATATACATGCATGTATGTGTATTTATATATACGTAACAAATATACACAGTACACACTCGTATATTATGTAAGCAAAAACGTTTATTTTTGGATGCGATTAATCGCGATTAATCATTTGACAACACAAATTTTTATTTATTATTTTTAGTTTGTTAGTTTATTTTACTAAATATCACCATGGTAACTAGCAGAAATAAAATGTTTAATATTTTAATATCTTATTTTATTTCAGTTTTTATACGAAAATGTCTGTGTCTTGAAGTGCAGTTATTTGTGACCTTTGACCTCTGCAGTAAGCTGAGGGAGGCGACGGACGTGAACATCAACATGCGTGTGGGCGTTCACACGGGGAACGTTCTGTGTGGCGTGATCGGCCTTCAGAAGTGGCAGTATGACGTCTGGTCAGATGACGTGACTCTAGCCAATCACATGGAGTCTGGAGGAATGGCTGGGTACTTTACACCGCTCACGTCTGAGTACTGCAGTATTATCAGTGATGATGATGATGATGATGATGATGATGGTGGTTCCTCACAGGAGGGTCCACATCACGGAGGAGACGTTCGCTCACCTGGACGGGAAATACCAGGTGGAGGAAGGAGACGGCGGGAGTCGTGATTCCACGCTGAAGGGAAGGAGAACGTACCTGGTCATCGATCCTAATACAGAAAACTACGATACAACACCTCAGGTGATCTTTAATCATCATTATTGACTATATAGATCAGTTATCTGTCATAGGAACCTAGGAAATACATTTATTTTCCCCAAATTCTGTCTAAACAGTTAAATGAATAAAATTGTAACAATTTTTAGCAATACTTTTAAAGTGTAATCATATTGGAAATATAAAAATTCTTTATCTTTTGTCAAATGAAGCGCTTCAGGTTGTGTTTGTTTTGTAGAGTTTATTCAATAGTAATTTATTTCTGTGATAATTTCTTCAGTTTCATCTAGTTTGTTGCAAATACCTTTGTGTTTTTCCTGTGTTTTTTTAATTTTGAGGTTTAATAATCACAGATTCTAGTCCTTGTTGCAGTTTGCGTTTGATTACGACCCCACTTTTGATTAATTCAAAAATTTTATGACTAATGGTTTACTAGCTTAAGTGATGACTTACTATTGAATTTCTTTGTCAAATAAAGTGCTGGACAACAGTGTTTGTTTTTTTTTAAATAATAGTAGTAATACAGTTTTTGAAGTTTTTGAAAGAAGGCTCTTCTGCTCACCAAGGCTGCACTTATTTAAAACACAATAAAAATTGTGAAATATTATTACAGTCTAAAATAGTGGTTTTCTAAGTCAATATCTGTTAAACTGTAATTTATTTCTGTGATCAAAGCTGTATTTTCAGCATCATTACTCCAGTCTTCAGTGTCACATGATCTTCAGAAATCATTCTAATATGCTGCTCAAGAAACATTTCTGATTATTATCAATGTTGAAAACAGTTGTGCTGCACAATATTTTTGTGAAAACTGTCATGCATTTTATTTTTCAGGAATCACAGATGAATAGGAAGTTCAAAAGAACAGCATTTGAAATCTTTTGTGACATTATAAAAGTCTTTACTGTCACTTTTGATCAGTTTAAGGTGTCTGTGATTAATAAAAGTATTAAAGGTGCTGTATGTAGGATTGACACCTAACGGTTGAACTAGGTATTGCAGTCCAAATTAAAAATATTGGAGAGGGTTTTTTCACCCGGCCCCTCCTCCTCAGACTTGACGCACATGCAGGTTGCCAGATTAAGACGACCAACAGGAACGAGCACACATGACGATGAATGAAATTAAATACGCTGTGTTTTCCGCCAACTGGCAACCCGGGGTGCCAAAATACAATTGGGTAAACTGGCAGTGGGCGGGTTTCACATTTTCAAAGGAGAATAACTGACTTTAGTATTGTTTTTCAGATAAACAAGTATGTTAACTTAGCATGTTTCTTAAATAGCTGCAAACATATTTGTACGCTTTAGTAGAGTCAAAATCCTACATACAGCACCTTTAATGTGTTTCTGGTTGTTTTCGTGTGTCTCAGACTAACGAGCTGAAGGTGGACAACAAACCGGCGAACCGTCAGAAGCTCCGCGCATCTGTTCGGATGTCGCAGTACCTGCAGTCCTGGAGAACCGTCATACCGTTTTCTGGACTCAACCAACCAGAGGCTTCGCTCGCAGCCCCGCCCACTGCTGACAGCAGCGCCAGCCAATCACAGCCAGCCACGGTCAGTGTCAATAATGATCACCGTCCAATCATATACTGAAAACATAAACGCTGCATTTTAATTCCTGACATTGGTTTATTTTGTCATCAGCAGGAGATCCCAGAGTTCAGCACTCCAAGGTGAAAATTAAAGGTTTATTCATTAATTTTAGTGATATGAAACTAGTTTGCATACATACCAATCAAAATACTTCAAACATATTTTGATTCACATACCAGCTAAAAGAGATCAGAGCTGACTTTCATGGCCACTTTGTGGTGGACGAAAGTTCACTTTCACCCAGTTCGCTTTGCTGTTCAAGTACATGTGCTCTGAATTTGGTTCTCTAGTGTAAAAACGCTGTAATTCCTATTTGTTTCTTTTCTCAGATCTTCACAAGTTCTGGAAAACGGACTGATGGACTCATTAGACTCTCTGGAAAATGAAGGGTGAGCAAACGATTCATGAATCTACTGTCTTTGCAGTGAATGAGTGATAAAGTAATATTTGAATAAATATCATCTTTTCATTGTTTAGGAGACGGGCGAAGCTGAACAGCGTGACATTATTTTTTAACAATTTTCAGCTGGAGAAACAGGTGTGAATTATTTATTCATGTAAAAGCATGTGTCTTCCATTTGATTTTGATTTGCCCTCTTTTTTCTAACTGTGTGTGTATGTTTGTGTCAGTATTCGTTAAGTGAAGTCCAGGGGCTTCATCGCTCTGTCATATGTATGGCCTTCATCTTCGTCTCTGTGTTTGTGGTTCAGATGCTGACCTCGCAAAAGTGAGTAAATGTTCAATCATTTTAAAATTAAAAAAATCCAAATAAAACACTTACTAAAACTGATTCAGTATATTTTGTTTAGCTGCATGTCGTGAATATTAAAATTTCTGAAATATTACAATTGTATTAATTATTATATTATAATTATTATTGTAAAACAATTATTAAACTTAAAATCTCTGGGGACTTGATGATGATATTTTAGCTCAAAGGGGTTCAGCTGACAAAAAAGTTTGGGAATCCCTATTATATGTGTATATCTGTATATATGTGTGTGTATATATATATATATATATATATATATATATATATATAAATTAGTGCTGTCAAACGACTAATCGCATCCAAAATAAAAGTTTTTGTTTACATTATATATGTATGTGTACTGTGTATATTTATTATGTGTATATATAAATACACACACATACAGTATATATTTAGAAAATATTTACGTTTATACATTTATATATTCATATTTTTATATATTACATTGTATATAAATAAATTTAATATATAAACATAAAATTTTTCTTGAATATATACATGCATGTGTGTGTATTTATATATACATAATAATAAATATACACAGTACACACTCATATATTATGTAAACAAAAACTTCTTTTTTTTTGGATGCGATTTAAATATATAGTCACCCTTTTTCATCAGAAAATCTTTCCTTTTTATCTGATTTTACAAATACATTGTATTTTCAGCTGCTCCACTTGTCATACAGAGACATTTTTTGACAATCAATAATGATTAAAACATTTATTCTTATTAAATATCCTGAAATGAAATCTGTATTTTTGGCGAGGGTCAAAATAAAGTTGTAAAACTGGATCTCTGTTTCTGTTAACACAAGGCACATTGCCTGTTATTTATTTCATCACACGCATTTTTCTAAATTTTGAAATATTTTTCTAAATGAATGCATTTTCTTTGTGCACATACAGAAACTTTGCACTGGCGGTGTCGTACGGTGCCACCTTCCCTGTCCAAATACTGATTGTGCTTGTGGTCTTCACTAAATTCCTGAAGGTATGACCACATGTCTTATTTATGCGTGTTTGTGTGTGTATTTTACGAAAATTCATTCATTCATTCATTCATTCGTGGTTGTGGCTTTTTAAGTGGTTAATGCTTACTATTATGAAGAATGTGTTAATAAAAATAGAAAGGATGTTTTATAATGACTCTAGGTTTAATCTTGTGTTAAAGTTGTGATATGTGTTTGTGTGTCAGCGCTGGCACTCGAAGTTTCCCCGCAGCATCCGCTGGGTCCCGATGCTGTTTGACGGTGTGGCCACCAGGGCGGTGCTGCGGCTGCTGCTGGTGTTTCTCTGTCTGCTCATCATGCTGCTCATGGCAGTGCTGAACATAGTGAGTCAACAGCTACATACTGAGACACACCTGCACAAACATCAGCTCATGAGTGGCAGGACTGTTTGTGATGAGACAAAAGAGTCAAAGCTGCCAAAACCGCAAAAGCAGATTATACACCACAGATAGATGTTTGTAATGCTGCATGTTCTTTCAAACCAGTGGAAAGAAAAAAGCCAAAATACTCGTTTAAGTGTTCATTATAATGCTCTTCAACTATTGTGATACATATCTCTATAAGGTGGTTTCCTCAAAATGAGGTTGTTTCTCCACTTAAGCAGCACTTACAGACACCAAAATTTACAGTTTCATTCCTCTCTATATTCTGAAGGTTTTTACTGAGGGGTTTGTTAATATATCATTCACATGAGTTTTATTATTACACTTTATCTATTTGCTTCTGTAGATTTCAATTACAATACATGTTTTTATTGGCAGTTTTCTTAAAATGAGTTTTATCTCCACTTCAGCTGCACTTAAATACACCAATATTTACAGTTTTATTCCTCTGTATATTCTGAAGGTTTTTACTGAGGGTTTTGTTGATATATCATTCACTTGTTTTTTTATTGCACGTCATCTATTTGCATCTGTAGATTTCAATTATAATACATATCTCTAAAGGCGGTTTTCCTAAAGTGAGTTTTATCTCCACTTCAGCTTCACTTACAGACACCAAAATTAGCAGTTTCATTCCTCTCTATATTCTGAAGGTTTTTACTGAGGGGTTTGTTGATATGTCTTTCACCTGAACTTATACAACATTTTATTGCTAAAACATGGCAAAAATGTATGTTTTTGGCTATTGATAGTATTTTCTGGTTTATGGAGTGGTAAAAAGAGTAATCCTAAATCCCCTCTGGAAAAACTCTTAACTCTAATATGTCAACAAAATAAAACAAGAATTTTGAACCTGACTTCATCCAGTTCTTTTGCACATTTGAACAAAACCTTTAAAAAAACTTGTAATTACAAAAAAAATGTTTGCAATTCTTAATGCAATCAATCAACTGGGAAAGTATTGTCATTATGAGTTATATTTTATTCAAATTTGACAATATTCACCTGGGGTTTCTTGCCTTAAAAGTTGATTGATGTTTGTTCAGTATTTCCTGAGTTGTTTCACAAACTAACACTGTGATTTTAATCCTGTTTGAATCCAACATGTCTGTGTAAAAACTACAGCACAAAAGTGTTGCTATTACCTTCTGCTTTTTATTAGCTTGAACATCCTAAAGAAAGTCTATACTTATCATATACATATTTTATGAAAATGCATTTAATTTGTTTTAGCCTTTACTGAAGAACTACATTTCTTGTTCTATCAATCCTCTGTTCCATAAAGATCAAATGTATTATTTTAAAAGAAAATAAATTTCTAAATGTCTGTCTGTACTGAATGTTTGTATGTTTGTCTGCACAAAGTCTTAAACTTCACCTGTTTGTTTTTTAGGTTTTTATCCCAGGTGATAACTGTTTAAGTGATTCCCACAATGCAACAGTGCTGAACACTCTCAATCTCTACACTGTCCCGGTGAGCTTTTAGCTTATATATATTATATATTATAATTTTATAATATATAAATGATCAATAGAGGTGATCATTTACATTATGTTGATGTCATATTGATCATATGTTAAAATGATGTTATTGTGTGTGTGTGTGTGTGTGTGTGTGTGCAGTATTACCTGTACTGCTGTCTGTTGGCGATGTTGGGCGTGATTGTATTTGTGCGTGTGAGTGTGTCTGTTAAAGTCTTCCTCCTGACCCTCGCTGTGGTGGTTTATCTTGCGCTTTTCCTGCACGTTTATGCGCCACGCTCCGACTGCTACATCAAACAGCTCTACAGCGACAACAGCACGTAAGAGCCGAACACACACACCTGATTCTGCAGGACTACACTGCGTGCATAATTATTAGGCACGTTGATATTCTGATGATATTTATTTTGAATCTCTTTTTTGGCTCATTTTATCTGTAAAAGAAAACAATTATATATCACTTATAAATGATTAAATACAAAAGTAATAGTAGTTATTAAGATTGATGTGGTTTGGAATTGGTAAAATGTGCTTGGAAAAAATATCATCAGAATATCAATGTGCCTAATAATTATGCACGCGGTGTACTGCCATTATTTTAATATATATATATATATTGTTTTATATAAATGTGATATATAAGATCCAGTTTCTGTAATGAGTGTAAAAAATATCTTTGCTTTGACTTTGAAACAAAGTGGGCTCAAACCTACTAAAACAGTCTCAGTGATATTTAGAAAATTAATCAATTTGAAAATTATTATTATTGTATTTTTATAACATATAATAACAATACAAAATAACATTATTATTATTAATAATAATAATAATTTTAACTTACAATAACTATAATAAAGTATTATATATTTATATTAATAAAATTATTATTTTTATTATTATTGTTGGATTATTAATTTGAACTCTTAGAACAACAACAATATTAACAGTTATTATAATTTTTACTATAAAAATGAAGACAAATATTACTATTTTAATAATACAATTGCACTGTAATAATGAATATGTATTAAAAATGATGATTTTATGATAATGAAATGATTTATATTTGAATTTAATTTTGATTCATTGTGCAGACCTAATTTAAAAAGTGAATCGCACTCAGTTACATTAATATTTAGCACAAATGCAGTTGAATATTTAACATAAGCACAGTTAATTGTAAGTTTAGTTTAGAATGTGTTGAAACTGGTCTCTGAATATATATTAAATTCATATTACCTTCAATTATAAAGCCACCATGAAGTGGCACATGCTGCCCATTGTACTTTAATAATGTGACGTATTGCATATAGTTAATGAGAATTGAATGTAGGTGGGACTTAATTCACGAGAACTTGGTTGGAAGGAATAATGTTTCTTTTTATTACAGGCAGTTGAAAAATAAGAAGGATTAGTGATCTCAGACATCTGATGAAAGATTATGAAGACAAACATTTTTTTCTGTATTATTATGTCACTGATTAATCATTCATAATAAGAGCTAGAACATGAATTAAGAAGGTAAATAAAGTAAGGATTGATTTTGTGACTTTAGTATGTTTAACAGTCCAGGGCCCGTATTCATGAAAAATGTTAGTGCTAAAAGTTGCTCCTAGTAACAAAATTCTAAGAAAATTCTTAAAAATATGGCTGTTTCCTCTTAAAATTAAAGAAAATATCCTAGTAAAGAAAAAAGTCATTCAGAAAGCATCTTAACCCTTAAAAGAGGTCTTAAGGTCCAAAATTGTTAGGAGTACGGACAAGGACTTTTAAGAGGCTTAAGAGTTTCTTTAGCAGTGGAGAAAATGGACGAAACATGAAGAGGGAGAAGAAATGTGTTGCACACAATGCATGACAGTGAGTTAATAAGATGCTACACATTAGATCGTGCAGGGATCATGTTTGTGACCAATCTTATTAGAGACACGCTAACATCTCCGACACCGCGCAGAAATACCATAGCGCAAATTACTACATTAACTACATTAACATATTTGGCAACTGGAAAAATGCAACTATGCAGCAGTGATGATGTGGGTCTGTCATAACCTTCTATAAGCAAAGTGATCACACAAACAATTACAGCACTTTCTGAACCTTATTGTGTCGCTGTTCATTTCCTATAAAATACGTTAAGTATGATAGCATGGTAAATAAAAAATAAAGAATATATATATATATATAATGTGTGAGTGTGTGTGTATGAGAGAGAGAGAGAGAGAGAGAGTAGGCTACAGTAAAACTGGAAAAATTACACCTGTAATTTCAAAGCGAAGGCTTAGGATAATAAGCAATGCCGTTTGCACCGCGCTCTTCAGTCACTTCATCTTTTTATTTTGATGCGTCAGTCTGTTAAGTTACTTATTATAGGAGATCATGATCCGTGCTCAAGAGAACAGTCTTCTTTTTACGTTTTATTTTACATTCATTACTGATGGGAAAAGACAAACGTTTCGGCTCAAAGCCTTCCTCAGCGCACTCCTGAGCCGAAACGTTTGTGCCTTTTCCCATCAGTAATGAATGTAAAATAAAATGTAAAAGGAATACTGTTCTCGTGAGTGCGGATCATGAGCTCCTATAATAATAGACCCTCTTAAAAGCGCTATTTTATTTCCTTGGTCAACCAACCAATCACAGTCTTCAAAAGACTGTGTCATAGCTAGCAGCGGGGTCAGCCCTGCCTCGTCACTAAGATAAAAGTTTTTGTCTTTTCCTCGCTCAGAGTTGCTCTCAGATTGGTCCTGAATCACTTTTAAGCTAAGACTCCTATGCAGAATTTTTTAAGCTAAATTAGGAGCTCTCTGAGAGGATTCTTAGAATCTTTAAGAATACGGGCCCAGGTTCAGATGCTGTTTCTTTGTGTTTTAAATCAAACATGTGTCCAGAAACCCTGTGATTGTTGTTAAAGTCAATAAATTGAGCGGACATTAATATTTATTGTGATATCTCACTGTGTGTGTTTTAGGCCGGGAGTTCTTAAGGAGCCCAAGATCATGTCCGGCATTTGGCTGGTCATTTTCTATTTGATTTCCCTTATTCTCGTGCGACAGGTAAGTGAGTGAGTGTGTGTGTGTGTGCGTGTGTGTGTGTGTGTCAGAGAGAGAGAGAGAGAGAAAACACACATTTGGTTATGAGTCTATTTTAGTTTGATATTATGTATTCAGTAATAGGGAAGTTTACAAAAAGTAATCCGCTCCAGATGACTAACTGCTTCTCGAAACGCAGTAGCTTTTGTCTTTGAATGGTGCTGCTTCCTTCATCTGTAGGGAATCATGGGTGTTACAGCAACTGATTCATACATTATAAATATCTGAAACGAGTTAAGTGCTGTTTACTCAAATATATTGATCAGCTGATGAGACAAAGACGGTCTTCAACTAGTTTTAATCTTCAATAATGTTCTTTACATATTTATTTATAACTAGTGTTAGAATTGTCCGACCACAGCAGGGTTATTACAGTTACATAAATCCAAAACTAAAACTAAAAAAAAATAAAAAATACTTTATTACTTGAAATAAAATAAACATTAACAGAAAAAAAAAAAAAAAAACAGTTTTCTGTTTCAGCTAGTTGCAACATTTTTCATTTTTAGTTAAAGTTGAAGTACTAAAATAAGTAAAACTAAATAAATGAGAACTTATATCAAATATACATATTTTTAACTAATAGGAACACGCAACAAAATTATGTTAAAACTTTGACCAAAATTAAAATTAATACAGAAAAATAAAAATAAAAAATACAAATCTAATTCAAAATATTAACAAAAAAAAACTATAATAGTATATAATTTCATTTAATTTGTACTAAATTAAAAGCTAAAAGTGAAACTAAACTAAAACTGAAAATTACTAAAAAACTACATATACATATTTCAGACATAAATACAACTAATAGAAAAAAAAGCACAAAAACAATTTAAACTTTGAACTTAGAAGTTAAAATAAAGCAGAAAATAAAAGTAATAATTATATATATATATATATATATATATATATATATATATATATAT
>JAFVLL020020833.1:23220-58507 GCA_021397915.2 Tor tambroides | reverse complement strand
ACCGGCAGGACCCGTTCCTCGTCCTCGCTGACCTTGCACAGTGTCTGTGTGAGACGGCTCACTGGGGGAAACGCAGACTTGCGTAAAGCCCAAGGCCAGCTGTGCACCAAGTGCGTCCATGCCGAGGGGGCCTCAGTCAGGGAGTCTTACAATTGGCCGTGGGAGTACTCAAGGGAGGCAACCAGTTTTACCTGAGCTTCCCCGAATCGACTCCAGAACAGCCGGATCGTTTCGGGATGGAGTCATCCTTCTCCGGGGAACTTGAGTTGTCGTGAGAGCACATCAGTTGCACGATTGTGCTCCCCCAGGATGTGGACCGCGCGCAGTGACTTGCGCTGCGTCTGACTCCAGAAGAGGAGATGGCGGGCAAGTTGTGACCTGCGATGTAATCATAGACAACCCAAGGTCTTCCCAGGAGCTGAATGAGTAGCAACGTGTTGGCGTGGTGGTCATGCGAACTGTACCGCGGCAACATGCCCATCTCGGGACTCGGGAGAGTAACCTGTACTGAAGTGGTCTCATATGAAGCGATCCAAGCGGCGAGACTGCGGCTGCGGATGCCATATGCCCCAGAAGCCTCTGAAAGTGTTTCAGTGGTACCACCATCCTGCCTCTGAAGGAACTCAGGCAGTTCAGCATGGACTGGGCACACTCGTTGGTGAGACGAGTCTTTCCTATTTGTTGTTACAGCTCGGCAGTAACGGTAAGGAAGTGAGCCTTCTGGAGAAGGGCACTACGGAGACCACATCCTACTCGTACGGAGATATCATGTGGAGACACTGATATGGACTGACCCAGACCTGGGGCAGTACTACATATGGAATTGGTCTCTGAGGCAGGTCCTACCTGAGAGTAGGGATGGAACAGCTGCCAGCAGAGGCTGACAGAACGCTCTGTCAAAGGGAAGACATGGGTTTACAGAGAGGGAAACCTTACCGTAGAAAAATACACATATGGGATTGCCCGAAGGGAATCAAGCCATATGGACACCTAGCCCAGTACAGGGGCTGACCAGAGACCCGGGCAAGCTAACACCGATACTGGGGCTGGCGATGGCGGGATGGCGAGCCTCTGAAAGTGTTTCAGTGGTACCACCATCCTGCCTCTGAAGGAACTCAGGCAGTTCAGCATGGACTGGGCACACTTGTTGGTGAGACGCGCCACCCCACTCACCAAGTCTAACTCCATATAGAGAAAAGAATTTCTCTGCACGGGGGAGAGCTTGCTCTTTTCCCAGTTGACCCAAAGCCCCAACTGGCTGAGGTGCCGGAGCACCAGGTTCCTGTGATCGCACAACTGTTCTCACACGTGGGCCATGTTCAAGATAGTTGAGGATCCTGATGCCCACTTCTCGTAATGGGGCAAGGGCGCCCCCCGTGACCTTCGCAAAGACACGGAGGGACAGGGAAGCCCCGAAGGGGAGGACCCTGTGCTGACATGCCCGATCCTCAAATGCAAACCGACGGTCTGTGTCGAGGGAGAATCGAGCCATGAAAGTAAGCATCCTTCAGGTCAACCCGCTGCAAACCAGTCCTGGGGCTGGATACATCTGATGACAGGGCCCGATTCAAGACTCGCAGATCCAGGATTGGCCGGAGGCCACTGCCTTTCTTGGGTACAATGAAGTAAGGGCTGTAGAACCCGTGCTTCATCTCAGCTGGAGGGACCGGCTTGATTGCATCCATTGTCAGGAGGACAGCAATCTCCTCACGCAAGACAGGTGCATCTCGGACTGCCACCGTAGTCTCGAGAATGCCGCTGAACTTGGGAGGTCACCTGGCGAACTGAATCGCATAGCTGAGTCAGACTGTGTGAATGAGCCAGCGGGACGGGTTGGGCAGTGCAAGCCATGCCCCCAAACTCCATACAAGTTGCACCAAAGAGACAATCAACATACCCGTGGTGGTGCAGCGGAGGGGAGTCGAGCTGGAGAGCACAGAAGACATCACGTTCTGACTGATCATAGCAGAACTCCCCGCGTCCCCGGAGGGACTGGCCAGAGATGCGTGGAGAGGCATTGCATCTCCCAACCGCAGTCTCTTGGCCGCTGGCAAGAGGGGGCATCGCAGGCGAGAGTGAGGAGGCAGTGCGTCGCACACTGTCAGCCCGCGAGCCTGAGAACCCGGAGGAAAAGGAAATTGCTCTTTCTTTGACAATGTGGTTACCGCTGGCCCTTGAGCCAGCAGTGGAACAGAACAAATGATTCTCCACCCGACCCTCCTCCGGGTGAAGGAGCGGCAATGTCCTCACCGTTTTCTGAGAAAGAGCAGCTTCCCACATCTCCGGGTTGCCCGTGTCAGGGCCGCTTTATCACTTCCCTGGACGATTTCAGGGGCTGGCTGGGATATGGGAGGGAGCTGCACTCCAGAGAGAGGTTCAACGCACTGGCCTAGGTGACAATTTAGCATGGAGGGCGCCCACGGTGACGAGCAGACTGGAGCTGGCCCACAGCGGAACGGTGGCAGATGGTGCATCACGCCGGGGCAAGATGTGTTGGATGCCTCAGTCTGCTTCTGTACTGCTGAGAACTGCTGGGCACAGTCCTCGACAGTGTCGCCGAACAATCCATCCTGGGAGATGGGAGTGTCGAGAAAGAGCACTTTGTCGACATCGCTCATCTCAGCAAGGCTGAGCCATAGATGGCACTCTTGGGCAGTGGCGTGCACAAGGGGGGGGCCAGGGGGGCTCGAGCCCCTGCCCCTTTGAGGTCCGACGGTAAAGTGCCCTTGCGGTCCGGTGCCCTCGGTCTGCGATTTCTGCCGAGGGTAGGGGTGTTCGATATAACGATTTTTGATCATGGACAATAAAAATGTGTCCAAGATCTGCTTTTTTGAAGAAATATCGTAGTATCGTGCTACAGCGCACATTCTATCAGCTGCAGTTCTGGCGCCGCCGTCTCTATGTACTGTAGGCTACACACATTCACATCAGTGTTAACTCAGCGGTAGAGTTACTCTCACGGGACACTGCACTTATTCACAATCACAAAAGTACATTATTAGCATCTGCTTTAAAGCCTTGCCGGTTAAACGTTTCATTCACGCGCTGGTCAGACATGCGCTTTTTTCATACACCCAAAACGCGCGCACGAAAAAGTCCGTCAGACAGCGCCTGATTACTGAACTAAGTTATGTTTTGTGCTAATACTTTCAAAACACACAAGGTTTACGTATAGACTCAGTTGGTTATGTCTAAAATGAAAGTAAACAGCTGAGAGAAACGGATGCGTGCCTGTATATTTGATGGGAGCAGGTCTTAAAGGGACAGTACTAAACATGCTGCCGACTGTAATTAAAGGGATAGTTCACCCTCAAATTTTATATCTGTCATTATTTACTCACTCACATGTTGTCCCAAACCTGTATTAATTTCTTTCTTGTTATTTTGGAGATAGATTTTGATGATATTTTTGATGATATTTTAAGATGTTATTTTGAAGATATTTTGGAGAATCTGGGTAACCAAACAGTTGCTGGTCCACATTGACTTTGATAGTAGGAAAAAAAATACTATGGAAGTCACTGTGGACCAGCAACTGTTTGGTTTTCCACATTCTTCAAAAGAGCATTTATGTTTAGCAGAAGAATGAAACTCACTGAGGTTTAAAACAACTTTGATTGAGTAAATGATGATATAAAAATAACCCTATTTGGTAACACTTTATATTAGGGTCTCTTAACTAGTTGCTAATTAGCATTCATATTAATAGAATATTAGCCATTTATTAGTAGTAATTAAGCGCATATTAATGCCTTATTCTATATCCCTAATCCTACCCAACCCCTAAACTTAACTACTTTACTAACTATTAATAAGCAGCAAATTAGGAATTTATTGATGGAAAAGTCATAGTTAATAGTTAATAAGTGTTCCCTATTCTAAAGTGTTACCCACTATTTTTATTTTTGGGTGAATTATTCCTTTAATGTTAATAAAACACCAAACACAAAGAGAAAAATCACTCACTACTCTTGACTGAAAAACTTTAATACAGTTGCTTTAATAGAAATCAGTCTATATAGTGTTTTATTTTTATATTCGTTCATTCAATTTCTTGAATGCCCCTGCTAAATACACCTATTGTAGCCTACCTGAAAATAAAACACTTTTTATTTTATTTGTATATTGTGTGTATTTATAATGTGTTTCTTTGTTCTTATTTTTAATAACAAAGATAAAATAATGACAAAGATTTTTATCTTCACCCACTTTGGCCTAAATATCGACCATCCTTTTTTTTTATATTTTGTTACCTTAAAAGGCTGTCTTTATAATAGGGAAATTAGTTTGGCTGTAATGCTCAAACAACTTGCAAAATAGAAAAACCAACATGATAAAGAATCGTGATAAAATCGTGAATCGTGATATTTCTAAAAAAAAAAATCGTGATATGATATTTTTGCCATATCGCCCACCCCTATAGCCGAGGGGGACCAAACCCATCACCCAGCCCAATCCATCCACACCCACCCACCCCCCCGGGTCCGCGATTGTGCCCTTGTAACGCCATTTCGCCCCTGCCCCTCCGGAGGCCTGTGCACGCCACTGCTCTTGGGACACAAGTGTGGACATCGCTTTCCAGAGGGACTGCACTGTGACTTTTGTCACCCGTAAGGCGAGGTCAGTCGCCGAGCGCAGCTGCTGCATCAACCTCGGGTTGGTACTACCCTCGTGCATTTTAGTGCCTTGGCTTGGTGTACACGCAGGATAGCCATGCATGCAGGGCAGAGGCGGCTTGGCCCGCAGCACTGTAAGCTTTGGCCTTGAGAGCAGCCGTCAGCTTACAGGCTTTGGACGGAAGACGAGGACGAGGACGATTCCTCCAAGTGGCAGCGTGTTGCGGGCACAGGTGCACCACAACTGCATTCGCCACCTGGGGAATGTCAACGCACCCCTAGCCGCCCCACCATCGAGAGTAGTGAGGATGGGGGAGACAGACGAGCAGCTTCTGGCCGAAAAAGGGGCCGTCCACAACTTCATCAGCTCCTCATGCACCTCCAGGAATAAAGGAACCAGCGCAGGGCGTGTTAGCGGGCCATGCCTCGTGCCAAGGAACCAATCATCCCTCCGCGAGCCAGTGTGGGTAGTGACAGAGAGAGTGCACCTGTGAGGAGAGAGAGGCGTGATCGCAGCGCTGCCATGGTCACATGCTCACAGAGAATGTATGAACCATCTACGAATGCAGCTTCAGCGTGCAGGATGCCCAGACACTGAAGACAATGATTGTGGCTGTCGACGGAGGATAGGAAATGACCACAACCAAGAGGATATGGCCGGAACGACATATTTAAAAAGACACAAACCAACCGTGATTTGCTCTTTTAGGAAATCTGCTCTTTTAGATGAAGTGCCCAGGGTACCCGCTGCAGACAGGGACACCGCTGTTCGCACCGTAACGCCAACCAAAACAGCTTCCAGACAGATCGATGAATGGCTTCGTGGAGATCAACACATTCATCCACTCAGCTCCAAAAGCAAAAATCTGAAGAGTGGATGCACCTATCGCCTATTTATACCCGTGTGCATGGGGAGTGACTCAGGTATGCAAAATCCACTAGCCAATATTCATTGGCGTTTTCGCTTAAAGTCAGAGATAATTGGGGCTCCCAAGTGAATCCCCATAATGTCGTCACGACATAACTCGTAGTGACTGACAGATAGGGAACTACAGCCCAAAGGGGTGCAGAGCAAAAAGTCAAAGACCAAACTGTCTAAATGTGAAAAAGGAAAGAGAGTTTGAATCATTTAGGGTTTGGGCTCAGTTTCTTTTCTTTTTAAAGAAATAAATATTTTTATTCATCAAGAATGCATTAAATTGATTAAAGTAACAGTAAAGACATTTATAATGTTACAAAAGATTTTGAACTTTCTATTCATCTGTGAATGCTGAAAAATAAAATGTATGACAGTTTTCACAAAAATATTGGGCAGCACAACTGTTTTCAACATTGATAATATTCAGAAATGTTTCTTGAGCAGCAAATCAGCATATTAGAATGATTTCTGAAGATCATGTGACACTGAAGACTGGAGTAATGATGCTGAAAATTCAGCTTTGATCACAGAAATCAATTACATTTCAACACATATTCACATAGAAAACAGCTGTTTTAAACTGTAATAATATTTCACTGTTTTTACTTTATTTTTGGTCTAATAAATGCAACTTTTGTGAGGCTAAAAACAATAAAAACTGTTTCAGTGTTTGTTACCTGTAGACGTCAGTGGCTTTGCTGGCTTTGTAGTTGACCGACTGCAGCGCTTCAGGAGGCATGTAGCTCAATGTTCCTCCATCATCTTCGTCTTTCTCTCTGGAGCATCTAGAAATGCTTCGAGCCACTCGGGACAGACCGAAATCTGTGAGCTGCAGGAAAACAAAGAAAGGGTTTATAAAAGTCTGATGCATTAGGCCTGTTTCACACTCAAGGGCACTGACAATCGTGCTTATAGGAATTTTTTCAAATTAATTATCAAGTAATAAGCTGATAGGGATACAGATTTTAATTCTAGAAGGGATATTACATTGGTTGGCCATCAACAGTAACATCCTGAATTTAATGACAGATGTATATTTCAGCAATGCAATAAGATCAGCAGTTAAAGATACATTTTGAGTGAACTGTCCCTTTAATGCTCACATTGAGCTCTCAGTCCTGTTTCTGAAAGAGAGGTCAAAGGTCTCATTCCTTGAGGAGTCTGTTTTACGTCGTTGTCTTGAGGAGGATCTCTGGTCTCGTGATTCATCATGTGAGAGTCAGAATGAGTTGCTCGTTTGTCTGAGTTAACGGCCTGAGCTGACAAACCTGGAGGGGTTGAATTACACTCGTTCTGTTTTAAAGTGCTGTTAAATGAGCAGATGTGGAGGGTCAGAGATGCTAAAACTGATGGTTTTACAGCTTGTGTATGTGAAGGAATTTCCTGGCTGTATTGTATCCTACTCTGTTAAAAGACTCCCTATGAGCTTTAACACTGAAAGAGCTGCAGATCCACACAGAAAACAAAGCAATTTGTGCATTACAGTCGCTATGATTACATGCAACCAAATAATCTGAAATAACTCATTTAACAGGTACATTTAATCCATATAGCACTTAAATCTCAATTGTTACAGATTTTTAAAATTTCATTTGATTACAATTAAAAGGATTAATTATATGATTCAAGTTTTATGCATTAAATTGATTACCAAATTAATGTTTTTGATATTTAATCATAAAATACAGAATCCAGAGAAATGTAAAGCAAAAAAATATTTCATACTAAATTTCATACTAAAATAAAGGATGGCATTGTTAAAGTTTTATTAAATCAACTGATTATACATCCTTTTTTGATTATTTTAATTGAATTAGCAAAAAATTATACAGGTAAAAAATAAAATAAAATGGAATTTGAGTGAAAAAAGAACACTTTTAATAGGGCACTATTATTGAAAACAAAATAATAATAATAATAATAATAATAATAATAAATGATTGCATTGATAAGACTTATGAATTCAACTGATTAGACAATGTTGTGATTATTAAAACTGAATTAGTAATAAAGGAAACAGGTAAAAATGAAAACGGAATTTGGTGGGAAAAAATGGAATTTGAAAGAAAAAAGAACATATTTAATTGGGCACTATTATTTATAATAATAATAATAATAATAACAATAATACATTATTGCATTGATAGGAATTATGAATTCAACTGGTTAGACATAATTTTGTGATTATTAAAACTCAATTAAACCATAACAAAATTAAAAAGGAAAACAAAATATTGAGGAAGAACAAAACAGAACTTTTCATAGGGCACTCTTTGTTAAAAATGAAATTATTAAATTGATAAGTCTTATGAAATCAACTGATTAGAGATCATTTTTTAATTATTAAAACAGAAACCAGAAAAAATAAAATGGAATTTGAGTGGGTGAAAAACATTTCATAGGGCAATTTTATTGTTTAAAAAATGTAATAAATTATTAAACTGATTAAACATCCTTTTTATTATTAAAATACAACGGATTAGACATAATTTTGTGATTTTTAAAACTCAATTAAACCCTGAAAACAGAATACAGAGAATAAAGCGCACATAAGCATTGCTGGACTCACTTTGGCTCTGAGACTGTCGTCCAGAAGCACATTGCTGGGCTTCAGGTCCAGATGCAGCACAGATAAATGATGGAGGAAGTTCATTCCCAGGCCGATCTCGTGTGCCATGCGGAAGGTCAGAGGCCAAGGCGGCGGTTCGGCCAGAGTCTGCAGCAGATCAGCCACCGAACCCTTGGGCATGAACTCCATCACCAGCCCCGACTGGAGCCCCGCGCCGCCCACACAGCCCTCATACAGGCCCAAAATCCTGATCACGTTTGGATTCCCGCCCTGGAACATCAGGTGAGCTTCTCTATGAATGGAGGACGCAGACCTACTTCAGGACGAGAAAAAGAATCTAGTCAACATCTGAAACCAGCCAGTGCTGATGATGCTCAAACAAACAGATCCTTAACATACAAATAACTTGAGAAAATTGTATCTTCATTCTTAGAGTTACAAATAGCATGACAGAGGTTTATCTTCAATGTTAGAGGGTTTTTTTTTTTTTTTTTTTACATTTTTGCTGTCACACCATAGACACATTGATACATCAACTACACGTATACATATTATATATATTTACATTTAGTCATTTAGCAGATGCTTTTATCCAAAGTGACTTACAAATGAGGACAATAGAAGCAATCAAAATCAACAAAAGAGCAACAACATGCACGCGCTATGACAAGTCTCAGTTAGCCTAACGCAGTACACACAGCAAGTTTTTTTTTTTGTTTGTTTGTTTGTTTTTTTTACGAAAACAAGTAGATAGAATATAGAAAAAAGAAAGCTAGTGTTAGTTTTTAAAGAAAAACTATCAGTTAGAGAATAAATATGCAATTGATAGAGGGTCAAGGGCGTTTTTTTTTTTTTTTTTTTAAATAAAAAGAAGACAGATAGATAAAATAGAATTAGAATAGAGAGTCGTAGAGTTATATATAAACACACACACACACAGTATATACATATATAGTTCATCTTTTAAACTATTACAGTGCTCTTTCTTAATGTAAATACAGTAATGCAAATATATGTACACACCACAGGAAAATGTCTACCATGGTAACCCAGTTTCTGCCAAAATACTGCCTTTACTACACTGAAACCGTGGTAATATGGTGGGGATGTCCAACAGCGGATTGAATGGGGTAAGTTGTCACAATGAAAACCTACTATTCAATGACGATGACTACAGAAGAATTTTTATACACTGAAAAAAAATAAATAAACTGCCGTAAAACTTACTTTAAAACAGTTTTCACTTTGAAATTGCTAGTAAATTTCACAAATTTTACCAAGAAACTGTAAAAAAAAAAAAAAAAAAGTTAATTAAACATTTTTGTTTAATTTTGAAGTAAAATGACTGAAATAGTATTTTCTTGTAAAATGTACTCCAACATCTGCAAAATCTTTGTTTTATGCTGTAAAAATGATTTTTCAAAGCTGTAAATTAAATAAATATGATTTGAGTATGTTTAGGAGTTACTTGCCATTATTTGTTAAACTTATTAGCAATATCTGAGTGAAAACATTTTTTTGCAGAATTTTTTTAGTGCATTTACGAATCGAAAATGACTTTTTTACAGCGTACTTTTTAAACATATAGTCAGTCATATAGACACATGCCAGGGATTATAGTATACACAATACAATTCAGTGGAAATGATAAACAAACACCAAACGACTGTTTTGGACAACATAATTTGCTTTTGTTAAATGCATCTTATAACGTAATTTTATAGACATGTCTTAACAACTCCTCGTTTAAAATCTTCCTTCATTACACAGTGATGTTTGTCCTAATGATTTGGCTGTCAGTGTGGTTTCATTGTTTTCACGTGATACAGACAACTTCCCAATGTGTCAACTTTCCTCGACCTCCCCCATTAAACAAAATAAAATGACAGAATCTCATACTATTTGAATGCCAAATTAATACCTAATAATTGTGCAATATTTAGGTTGGACTGGGCTATGTAAACTGAAGTTATCAAGGTAAATATTTACAAGGTCAATGTCCACGTGCTGTCAAATTACCCGTCTTTATAATGTAATAACTTTATGGCCACGTCCATTCCCAGGGTGGTGTGTTTCGCCCGGTAGATCTCGCCGAATCCGCCGGTTCTGATGCTCTTCCAGTCCAGCAGACATTCATCACGAATCACTTCAAACCTGATGCAGACAGGTTCGCTCATCTCACCGCACGCGCGTCCGATCTAATAAACT
Source organism: Tor tambroides (assembly GCA_021397915.2). Classification (NCBI taxonomy): domain Eukaryota; kingdom Metazoa; phylum Chordata; class Actinopteri; order Cypriniformes; family Cyprinidae; genus Tor; species Tor tambroides. The sequence goes on along the minus strand of JAFVLL020020833.1, from coordinate 48,195 downwards.
ACTGCTTTATGAACACAGCTAAACAATCTCAACCGGAGAATGATTAAAAATGTTATATTCCATTTGAGTCCGTTCGTTCCTCTAAGCTCCTCGTTAATGGCGACGCTTCCACATCGAGAAGATAGTTTCACTTCCCCATCACACAAGCGCTTCTCTGCTGATCGACGTCAGTTCACCTGCTCACCTGCACAACTGCATCGATTCTATCAATAATCTCAACTCAAGTGTTATTATGTCCACACATCTGATAGAACACAATGTCAGTTTCTTTATTTTACCCAGCTAAGAAAAACATGTTCTAAGCACGTTTGTTATTTTCGAATGTTCTCTAAAAGTTCCAAACGCTGGTTACGTAAACATTAGAGAAAACGTTGAGAGGAAATTTAATTTGATCATTTTGCAAACATTATGGGGACGTTACTGAAATATTTTCTGAAGCATCTGAAATTAGTAAGTAATAACATTTAAAAAACGTTCCATATATAATGTTTATTGTTCTAACGATTTGCTAAGGCTCCCATTTAGGTATTAAATGTTGTTTATGAATGTTCTATGAAAGTTATAAATGTAAAAAAAAAAAAAAAAAAAAAAAAAAAAAAAAAGTGCAAATAGCCCGCCTTGTTGGCGAAGGCTCGCCCACTAACGTGTGACTGGGTTAGTCAAGACTGAAAAAAGATGGATGATCAACAGTAGTTTCAGTGGCATAGATGGTTAAACGCGTACTTTTTGACGCGATCGACCCGAGTTCGAATCCGCCTTTTGCCGAACTTTTTTTCCCTCTCTTTTCAAATCTCATTTCGCATCAGAAAGGCATTTATTTTCAATAAAAATGAAGGAAATAATTAAAAAGTTAAAAATAAAAGTATCGGGTAGGGTTAGGGTACGTGTAGGGAGGGCTTTTGTCCCAATAAGGTGGCATCCATTTAATAATTTGAATTATTAAATTCGTCCTAAAATGTTGTATGTTAACATGTTCTTCAATAAATTATAAATTCAGTTATTAGTAGGCTAGTAGTAGTAGGCTGTTTAAAAATGATAAAATAATAAATTGTCCCCACTCTGATATTATAAGTGAAACGTGCAAGAAAGAATGTAAACAACAGAAATATTACAATAATTAAAATGGGCTAGGAGTTTGATCTGTAGGTATTTTTGCTGTTAAACGGATGTGGTTTTTACGTCAGTGGAAATTCCCACACGATCTGACTGTATCTGACTAAAGCCATAATAAAGCCTGCGTTCGTGTGTTTTTCACTCATTTTCATGTATTTTTATTTTATTACGTGTTTTAAGCTAGTTTCTGATCAAAGCTCATGTGTGTTTCTGTGTTTTCTGTCGGCAGATGTATGTGAGCAAACATTAAATCGCTTCAGCAGATTCTGGAAGCGCATTCTTTCTGTCAGTTACGGTAGAAGATCAACGCGAAGTTTCCCTTTGGTTTCATTTTATCAGCAATCATCATGACCAGTCCAAAATGTGGACGAACGAGTCTCGCGAAACCACGGGTGATTTCTAAACCAAAAGAAGCCTTTTATAACCGAGCAGGACTAAAATTAGACTGAATCTGGACTATAGCAGAAGCCCGTTCCGATTTGCGCTTCGGATTGTTTATCGCGAGCGCTTCGTAAACAGACGAAAGAGCGCAGATTAAAGTTCATGCGATTATGGTAAGAACGCAAGTTTACTGTCGCTTGGTCCAACATATCGTACACATTTCTGATATATTCTTGACTTTTTGTAAATGAACATGATTGTTGAGACTTCCTTGGGAATCTGTTTCGTCTAGTAATCAAAGGAATCTCTTTTTCAGTCACTTGTAGAACATAATCGCTTGGCCGATTTTAATTGCTAAACACTTGAATAGTACTTGATTAAATATGTTCTGAGAACGTTTTGCTAGCGTCTCCATTAAGTTCTAAAGGTTGTTTTTTTCCTGAATGTTATTTCAAAACATTCAAAACAGTGTTTTAATGTTTTTAAACGTTTTTCTTGGTTGTTAGCGAACGTTAGCGAAAATGGAATGTTCAATTTAACTGTTTCCCAAACATTATGGGAACATTATGTCCTCTAAACCACCTGTAACTTTTAAATAGTAATGTTTAAAAAACATTAGACGTGCAACTAAAAAACCGTTCCATGAACTCGGTATAAATAATATTTTTGTGCTTACATTTTGAGAACGTTATTAAAGTCCAGGGCCCTGTTTCATAAACCAAGTTTACCAAATAAACCAGATTTATTTCATTTAGTCTGACTTATTGTCAGTTGATTTGGTTCAAAATAAATCAGACTAACTGAAATAAGCCTAGCTTTTTTGGTAAACTTGTTTTATGAAACATCCCCCAAATAACTTTCTACTAACCTTACTGAGAACATTTGTTAATAACATACAGAGATTGTTCCTGTTTTAAACATTTGTAAACACAAGGTTTTCAAACACCTTTTCTTTGTTACAATCACTTCTCAAATCTCTTTTTGAGAAAAGAAAACATTATGCAACCAGTTAATCTTTAATCGGCCATATGTGAATAACTGAGTAATAATAATATGAATAAAATGAATTTGCCAGTGGCATTAAACCTTTTGAAAGGCACTCAGAGATTTGTTTGAATTCTTTGGTAGCAAATAAACTACGAACAGAACTTTATATTCCAGATTATTCCATCTTGGCTCAGGGTAGGTCTTACTGTATAATGCTGAATCATAAGCATTGACTCATGTACCTTCTCACGTCTCTTTCAGTGAGTTGCGTCATGGCTCTCTCAGGTCTCACACTGGATGGCTGTCAGTCCCAACAGGAGGTTGAGGATGAGTTCACCTGTGCAGGTGTGTTGAGGGGGGCACTGGTGGCACTGCAGCCCAATGTCGAGCGAGTCTTTGGGTTGAAGCTGAGTATCGGAGGAGAGGACGCTTCGTCTTTGCAGAGCGGTCAGATCTGGCTGCAGCTGCGGGGGACTGGAAAAGACGTGCAGGCAGCAAAGGTGCTTTACATACTTAGACTTTCAGTTTCTGTGTACCTAAAGTGAAACAACAACAACAAAATTTATTGACAAAGTCCTGTACAATGTGGGAAAACAAGTTTACGCTGCAAACAACATCTAACTGCATCACTTTGCATGGCTGTAAAACTGCATGTGCATTGAAAACACACTAGTTTCAGTTCATTTCCTCTCATCACAGATACATGTATTGGTTTATGGGTTCAAAGGCCATAATTATAACATAAATGTTTCCTATCGGAATTGTTGAGGGTTTACTCATCTTATATGTTATGCAACTCGCAGCTTTTTGTGAAAGGTGTCGTCAATCAGGAAGCTCAGCAAGAGATCCAGTTTCCTGAAGTGCTTCATTGTGTCTTCTGTGGTGCTAAGGGGCTGTTTATGGATTGCCTGATTAAAAATACCTCTGCTCATATAGTGGTGAGTTAAAAAGTCTTTTCTGAAGATCATTTGTGCTAATGAAGTATTTTATTGTACAGGAGAAGATGTACTATATGATGCTGGTCTATAACCTTTGTTACAGATTATATAGCTGAACGTTTTTAGATTTTATATGCATACGGTTCTTTGCCCGATGCATAGCACTAAAACATTACATCCAAACCTGATTTTTCTCAGTAAGAAAAAACAAAATGTTACAAAACATTTCTGCTCCAATCTAACTTGCGCAAATATCTGAAGATGGTGCATGCATAAACAAGCTTGATTTTCCACCCCACCTCCCTGCAGCAACGCCTTTTTTATTATGCATGACATAATTTCCATATGCGTATTTCCATCCATACATGATTCTACCACCTTTATTAGTAGAAACAAAGAAAACTAAAGGTGAGACAGACTGTCATACACACTACAGCGGCCTTTCTGTCTTGCTGTCCTGAAAATGTCTAAACATTCATAAAACAATATGAATAAAAATGCAGAATATACAATATAAAGGTTATATTAGAAACAAAATAAAAATGCATGATAAATGTAACATGAGAAACAAAACAATGCATAAAATGCAAGTTAAATGTTACATTAAAAATATGTAGAAAGCAAGATAAAACTGCATAAAATGCGATGTCAGTGTTGCATAAAAAGGCATAAAAAGACAAAGGTTACCTGAGAGACAAAATTAAAATGCAAGATAATGGTTACATGAAAAGTGTAACAGTAGAATCGAAATAAAAAGCTTAAAATGCAAGACAAATGTAACATGGAATTCAAAACAAACTGCATGAAATTCAAAATAAATGTTACAAAATTGCACAAAATTTAAGATGAATGTTACATGAAAAAAAATGCTTTAAAAAAGATGAAGGTTACCTGAGAAACAAAATAAATTGCATAACTTTTGCTTTCTGTATGCTGTTCTGATTATTGCTTGGACTATTCCTTGTGCGTGCATGGTCCACAAGTTTTGTAGAAAATAATAATTAACTTGTGCATTAGGAACGTACATGCTTTTCAATAATCTTTTGAGGCCCCAGAAATGTGTATTAAGCAAGTAAGCAGAGTACAGTTTGATTCTATGTTGACTTCAAACATGCACATATTCCTGCATTTTTTGAGTGTACTTTGGACAGCTCAACATTTTGTTGAAAAGTGAGAAAAAACCCCTGCACTTTTAAATGTAACTTTTCAAATTTGATCCTAATTTGAATCCCTAATTTGTATTGTTTATCCTCTTCCTTACTGTACCATAATAAATCCCGTTGTGTAGTTAGAGCATGTATGTAACGATCCAGCTTGTGTTAATGAACACTATGTGACTAAACCTCTCCCGCAGGTGGGATCTCAAGGCATTGTCTTCATAACCGGACTGGCAGAACCTGTGGTGAAAGCCTATTCCCTTATTACAGACCTGGTGGAGAAGTACAAGAGCAGCCAGGGACGGCGCGCCGAGGCTGGACTCGAGTCCTTGGAGTCGCGTCGGGCCTTCAAAGCCATCGTGGAGAGTCTGGAGGACCGTCACACCCTGGACCTGCTGGTGCTACCTGTGCTGGTGAAAGAGGTCCTGCTGGATTTGGTGAAGCAGTCTGGATTGGACTCGCATGCAAAGCGGGATCAGGAAGGTCCAATCCCGGTCGAAGGCAATGCATCATGGGTGATGCAAAGAACTGTTGATGAGGATGTTTTTGGAGGATATCCGCAATTGAATCATAATGCAGAGAACTCGCATTCCCAGCAGCCTCGTCTTTTCCCACAATCCTCACACAGAATTAACAGCACAGATGATTTCAGCAACGAATCCTACAATCCGTTTTCCCGAGGTTTCACCCTTGACCCAACACACTTTGAGATCTCTCCAGAACAAGTTTCGCCACAAGAAACAGAATCCGAAACGCCACCGCAAGAAGCCGTTCTGTTATCCGCAGGGAGCAGAGAAGATTTCGACCACCTTCTCAAATTCTTCACCGCCATGGGATTTTCAGAGGATGTGGTGCAATCCGTTCTAACTCGAACTGGCCCCAAAGAAGCCTCTCAGCTTCTAGATTTGATCCAGCAGGAGCAGGATAAAACCGGCCAGCAAAACCGCCGCAACAAGTCCGAGAATGTGGCGGGAATTGGTGGAGAAATGCAGGAGGCTCTTCAGATCCTAGAGGCCAGTAAAGGAAAAGAGGAAGACTTTGTCTTGGACGTGTTGAAGAAGGCCGCAGCCACTTGCGGCTACACCGAGGAGAGAGTAATGGAAGTGTACAGCAATCTACCTGAGCTCCAGCCACACGAGCTGCTCATGCAACTACAGAAAGAAGGAGAGGCGAACCGGACAAGAGGAGGCAGCAAAAAAGCTGATTGGAAAATTGTCCCAAATTCAATGGCAGACCTCGACGCAAAACTAGATGCATCCAAACCGGTGAACATTAACGGCAGGCCTTCATCGGTGAGAGGCCCACCGCAGACGACATACTCCTTTGACACCTTGGACTCTGAAGTTCAACCAATGAATTCACCCGTCCGATCGCCTCCACGTACTATCGGCCAGAACCTGGAGTTCAGTTCTCCAAATATCTCCACCCAAACCATTGTGCCCAAGCCTAACCATGGCAGAGCAGGAGCGGGGTCTGTGGTCACAGGACCTCAGCGGTTCCTCGAGAGCCTCAAGACGCCCTTCAAACTGCAGCTGTCGGATGAGCCTGGTGACCCCATGCTGCGTCAGATCATCATCGATGGGAGCAATGTTGCAATGAGGTAAAAATCACAATATGACGTGTTTTATAGTGGTCAGAATGAGACAGATGGGTGTGTCTAGGTCCAGTCCCTAATTCTCGCAAAATGCATCATATGCATTCCTGTCCATCTATAGTGTGTTGTCGCACGTAGCTAGTGTCAATTGTAATTTAACACGTAGTGATTTTGTATGTATCGTTGTGTAGCCATTAAAAACTACAGTGCCATGAAAAATTCCTTCATCATCCATTATCATGCATGACATTTTTCTTGTTTTCTGGTACAAACAATCTTAAATGAGATGAGATGCACAATGACATGTTAAGGCAAGATACCAAAGGTGAACATGGTTAAATGTTTACTTTTAGATATCACTGGACTTTGATCAGCTGATAATTCATAGTACATTGTTTTTTCTGAAATTAAATGTTTAAGAAAAGAGATGTCAGCCAGGTTCAAAATTCTTGTTTGATTTTGTTGTCATATTAGAGTTAAAGGTTTTTACTGAGGGGATTTTGGATTTGTTTTTTTATCAGTGAAAAAATCAGAAAATACTGTCAACAGACAGAAAAAATCAATTTTATATAATTTTAGGAATAAAATGTTGTATTAAATCAGTCGTATGTTATATTAACAAACCCTTCTATAAAAACTTTCAAAATATAGAGAGGAATGAACCTGTAAATGTTGGTGTATGTAATTGCTGCTGAAGTGGAGATAAAAACTTAAACAGCCTTTAGAGACTTGTACTGTAACTGAAATCTACAGGCAAAATAGATAAAATGCAGTAATAAAACCAGGCAAATGATATATGAACAAACCCTTCAGTAAAAACCTTCAGAATATAGAGAGGAATAAAACTGCTAAGTCTGGTGTCTGTAAGTGCTGCTGAAGTGGAGATAAAACTCATTTAGAGAAAATGGCCTTTAGAGATATGTATTCTGTAATCTACAGACACAAATAGATAAAGTGCAATAATAATACCAGCCGAAGGACATATGAACAAACCACTCAGTAAAAACCTTCAGAAAATAGATAGTAATAAAACTACCATGTTTGGTGTATGTAAGTGCAGCTGAAGTGGAGATAAAAACTTGAGAAAACACCTTTAAAGATATTTATTATATTAGAAATCTACAGACACATAGAGATAATGTGTAATAAAATAAACACTTAAAAGTGTGTTTCTTTCCACTAGCCTGAAAGAAGACATGTTATGGAAGCAAAATAGCACAAAATGTCAAATTCGGCCTGTGCATGAAAAAAAGATTTTGCTGTACGTTTTTCAGTGAAAAACTGGTCAAAACAAGGGGAAAAAAACTATATTTGGCAATGCGATCAGAAAAACACATTTTCTCTTTGAATTATTTTTCTGACCCCTAGTTTTCTGATATTTGATCTTGTTTTAAGCACAAATTGATTTCAATTTTCATCATTTTCTCAGAAAACAAAACTTCTTATTCTTTGTCATTTTGCATATCCGCTAAATGCATCTTGATTTAAGAATTATAGATATTTGTGCCGGAAGAAAAGACAAAAATACAGAGGAAATGTCTTGTCAGATAATACAGTGAGCAGTGATGTTTTGTGCATTTCTAGGGCGTGAACGTTTCAGAGCACTAGTTTCGGATTGATTTTGACATTATCTGACATGAGCTAGGGAGTGAAATGAAACACACCCAGGTTAAAGAGTAAAGAGCAGCAGAACTGTGAATCTGATCCGTATCCTCCGCAGTCACGGTTTGGGGGTGTTTTTCTCCTGTCGAGGCATCGCTCTGGCCGTCCAGCAGTTTTGGGCAAGAGGTCATCGTGAAATCACAGTGTTCGTCCCTCAGTGGAGGCAGAAGAACAACTCAAAGGTTAAAGGTGAAGCTCACTTTGCGCCTTGAATTCTCAGTGTATGATGAGAGCAGTGAGTGCGTCATCATATGGCTCTTATGTTTTCTGTAGAAAGGCAATACATGAACGAACTCTTTGATCTGGGTTTCCTCAAATACACTCCATCCAGAGAGGTCGAGGGCAAGAGAATCAACTCATATGATGACCGGTAATCAATCATTCCATCTCAAATCAAAAGGGCTAAGCTAATGTTAAACTGTGGACATTTTACATGCAATTCAAACACATAAATTGTCAATTTAGGCCTGAATATTTTTTGAGTGCAGTAGTGTGTAGCAAATCATTTGCAGCTACGATGTAAGAAGTAAACGCAAAACTTTCATTAGTTAACAAGTGATTGTTGGTTAGATTCATGCTGGATCTGGCGCAGAAGACGAACGGAGTGATTGTGACTAATGACAACCTGAGAGATCTGGTGGACGAGTCACCTGCGTGGAGAGACATCATAAAGAAAAGGTGGGCATGCATGAAATATTGGAATATTTCTGAATTAGACTCTTTTAATCAGTGCATTTCAGTATTGAATATAGTATATTTACAGTCATTTGCTCATACTTCATCCCCCGTATTTTTTTGTTTTTTGTAAACCTTGGTATAATATATTATGCGATTGTTTTATGTGCAAAGCGAGGTCTTTATATTTGAAGTGCCCCTGAAGCACCTTAAATGATCCAGTTATGAAGGCTGTCATTAACTGATGAAAGTGCGGTTTCAGTTTGCTTCAGTACGTGTTTGCCAGCGATCTTTTCATGTTACCTGACGATCCTTTGGGCCGCGGTGGACCTCATCTGAGAGACTTCCTACATAAACACAACAGGTACTAACATCCACACTAAATCATGCTGTCTGTCTGTCTGTCTGTCTGTCTTCTAGAGATCAGTGGTTTTGGATGATTTTATGATACCAGTGATTTTTCACTCAAGTGTCTGTGAAATGATATGCACTTCTGTTCAAAAGTTTGGGGTCTTGTGAGATTTTATTTAATTATTTTTTTATATGTATATATTTGATTAAGTCTCTTCTGCTCACCAAGGCTGTATTTATTGGATCCAAAATAAGGCAAAACAGTCAAATATTTTTACAATTCATAATAGCTGTTTTCTGTGTGAATATCTGTTGAAATGTAATTTATTTCTGTGATCAAAACTGAATTTTCAGCATCATTACTCCAGTCTTCAGTGTCACATGATCTTCAGAAATCATTCTAATATGCTGATTTGCTGCTCGAGAAACATTTCTGATTATTATCAATGTTGAAAACAGTTGTGCTGCACAATATTTTCATGGAAACGGTGATACATTTTATTTTTCAAGATTCACAGATGAATAGAAAGTTCAAAAAGAACAGCATTTATTTGAAATAGAAATATGCCTAGAATAAATGCCTTTACTGTCATTTGTAATTGATTTAATGCATCCTTGATGAGTGAAATGAATAATTTCTCTCAAAATAAATCTTACTGAGCCCAGACTTTTGAATGGTACAGTACAGTGCAGTACATAATTTATTTCTACTTTACATTTACATTTAGTCATTTAGCAGACACATTTATCCAAAGCGACTTACAAATGAGAGCAATGGAAGCAATCAAAATCAGCAAAACAGCAATGATATGCAAGTGCTATAACAGGTCTCATAATGAACAATCATTATGCAATTATAGTATTAGGCAAAGTTTGCAAACTAAATGGCCAAGTATTTTGTATTTTCATCAGATATAATGTATTTTCATATTTCTTTTAATCCATGTAATATTTAATATGAAAATGCAAATGCTGATGTAATGAGATTGTTGGGGTTTGTTGTTTAGGGGATCCGCTAAATGATGCCATTTCTCTGTCACATTTTGGAAATATTAAAGCACCAATAAATGATTAATGATGTCATGAAATCAAAATAGTTTCATGTCTGTAGTGTTGAGCCAATCTACAAAAATCACTTTGTAAAATGACATGTTTGGTGTTTTTGTGTCTCTGTTCTGGCAGTACTTTACCTGTTCCCGGCAGTCACTCGTTCGCAGGTGTGTCTGCATCCTTCCCTCCTCCGTCTGCAGCGCCGCGCGCTCACACCGAAGTGCTCCAGTACCGAGACTGGACCCCGGGGGGTCACGTCAGAGGTCAGGGGTCAAGCAGGGGTCAGTGGGATGAGGGGGGTCAGGACGTCAGGGAGAGGACAGCGGAGGAGACGCTGAAGCTGCGGCAGACTTTAGTGCAGATCTTTCCAGACCAGGAAAGCGTGATTATCATGATCCTGCAGTGTCACCCGACCATCAGAGACGTCAGTCGACTCACAGAACTCGTCCTGGAGCAACAGGAATAAACACAGACCAGCAGAGGAAGAAAACGACAGCCAGCATCTGCAGATACACAACTGGTTTTGAATAGTGATCAGAAGTATTGAGCAAAACAAAAAATAATATTTTCTTACGATTCTAAAACTATTTGACTCCCATCTGCTTTTCAGTGTGTTTTCAGTTTTAAAAATAATTTATATCTATATATATATATATTTCACAAGTGTGAATGATGAATATTTTAACTATTTTTTAAATTACAGTTGTGCTTTAGATTGTGCTTTTAGGAGTTGTTAATTTGAAACGTTAACACTTAATGTTTTGTTGATACTATTTATTTTCACATGCTCCTAATGTAAGGATAATGAAAGTATGACGAGTGTTAGAGACCAAATCAAGCAAAGAATGTCTTAAAGAGTTTACTTTTACATGTTTTCATGTTTTTTTTGTTGTTGTTTTTTTCAGGGACGACAGATGTAAATGAGCAGTGTTGTTATAATCTGGCATATTTACATGTTGTATTTTTACATGGATGTTCATTAATGTGCACTGTCCCTATTAAACAACTACAGAAATCGGGTGGTCAGTGAATTTGTGTAGCAGGTAATCTATGTAAAACACATCAGACCGATCTAACCCTGTTGATTCAATCTGTGGAGTCATTTTTTATTGATTTATTGCAATATTACATTCAAACTGATTAAATAGTGTAACATATTTAGAACAAGTATTACAGTTTTTCTCAATCGATTTGACACATTTCTCCAAACTCAGGTCACTGTTCTCAAAACAGTTAACACTTTATAATTGTCCTAAATTTTTAGAATTTAGGGGGATTTTTAGTCCTTCTGGGACAACTTCTGTTATTTACTGTCCAAACATTTATTCAGAATTGAAGTTTGAGATCATTCAGATGAACAATCAAGATTATTTTGAATGGAACAGCAGCATTGTTGACATGCTGGTCCAGAACAACATCATAAGAAAGAGGCTTGTGGAGATGTTCAGACAAGCATGGATTCATACTTCTTAGACTTTTTCTCCTATGATGCAAGTGCAGCAGATATTTAGTGTAGATAAAATGCATATATATCCACCAGTGTGCTGTGAAAGACTGATCTGTAGTTATCATAAAAGATTGTTTGCAGTTCTTGCTGCTAAAGGTGGCATAAACACATTTTAAATTTAAAGGGGCAATTAGTTTTTCACATGGGTGAAACGTATTTTTTTGTAGAGATATATTTAGATATATGTATAAAACAAAACTCTGTTGAAGAATTGCTATAAACATGTAGTTTCGTTAGTGTATTTGTGCATCTACAGCTATGTTAGAGAAAAAACCTATAGATTTTATGTTAATATTAACTTTTAATAAACGCATTACTAGAAAAAAAATTGCAGTGCTTCATTTTGCAGTGAAGTTGAACTGTTTAAGATAATTTTGTGTTTGAGTGGCTGCGCTAATGTCGTGTACTTAGTTGTGCTGCTATCCATATCCATAGTCGTGCTGTGTACCAACAGAGGGCGCTATACCTACTGTCAGTGACTGGAGAAGTCCAGAACGGCCGTCCATCCAGCGGCCGTCGGCCTGGCCGGTTCATCAAAGAAAAAGTGTCAGATTAAGTGACGAGAGTGTCTATTTATACTAACTCCGCCCACCAATGCGTGATAGGGCTAGTCAGGATTACAAAGGACGGGCTATATTCGTTAGTTCCAGTGGCGCAGATGGTAAGGCGTGTGTCATATTCACTGATCTATAATAGAGAACATTATATATACTCCTTTTGACGCGATCGACCCGAGTTCGAATCTGCCTTTTGGCGAACTTTTTTTTTTCTCCCTTTTCAAATTTCAAATCACATCAAAAAAGCATTTATTTTTTAGTAAAAATGAATTTTCAACTTTTTGAAATAATCAAAAAGTTGAAAATAATGTATCAGGTAGGGTTATGGTAGGTGTAGGGAGGGCTTTATTGTCCCAATAAGGTGGCATCCATTTAATAATTTGAATAAAAATGAAAATTTACACTCAATAAGTTATTATTGCATACTGTTTTATAATGTATTGCAATACTGAGGTGCAGGTAATTGCCACTATTTGCAATAAGTAGTATAAATAGCAGAAAATCCTGCTATTTTAACACAGTGTAAATAGCATCTATCGCTAAGAAAATATGTTATTTTCACTTAGTGCTAATAGCCGCTGCCTTAAGTGATTCTACAACGGGTTACATTTGAGAGATATTGAGTTAGAAAATACAGTAAATGAAGTCGCCTTTAAGGTGATTAGTCTGATTAACATGACACACACACACAAAGAGATTCAAATCGAAGAATTCTGTTGTTTCAGGTTTCTAGATTCTATGTTTATGTTTATCATTGTCATATTATACATTTTGCATTCTGCTCTTTCTATGTAGTTTTCAAGTATTTTAGTTCATACAATAATATAAATTTATTTCAATCCCATGCTGAAAAAAATTAAAAAAAATAAAAAACCAGCACATAATTTGTAATGGTTTTACTGATTTATAATGAGAATTGTATTGGTTTTAATGGAAACTGTAATGGTGCCTGTTGGTCTCTACTGGTAATTGGTCGTTTAAAAAACAAACAAACAAACAAAATCCTAATGTAATATGTCCCAAAACACACTACAGGAAACCATTATTTAATTATTTTAATGGTTAAAAGTTGATAGTTTGTAATGGTATTTGTAGTGGAAATCATTGTGATCTGTGATGGTTTCTATTGTTTTTGTCAGCAGGGTCACCATGGGTTTTGTGATGTTATTTGCCATAAATGCGACAGGATTGCTGCAATATTGTGAGATATAGCGACTGGTGGGCCTATTTGGGAGAAAATCCAGGGCCGTTTTTTTACTCCCAGTCCGTCCCTGGTCAAAAACCAACAGAACATCATGCTTGCTCTTCCAAAAGTTCACCAACAGAGGTCACAATGAAGAAACAGCATGAATGCAACATGCTATATTGAACCAACATTTGGAACACATGCAACAGATAAATGTTTGAAGTGTGTGTATTGCTTTTGAGTCCCTCGGGGCTTGCCGTAGGCAAGGTTTGGGCACGTACTTGTTTACGAGAGCGCCCAGTTGAGCCATGTGGGTTTATGGAGTTAAGAAGAATTTAAAAAGTACATTGTTTACATAACACCTGAGCTTCGCTTTCTTTATTTTATTATTTGAAAAGTGTTTAGGCGAACCCGGTGCGTAAGCTTGGTCACACACAAATTGAAGGATGATCTGTTTTAATTTAGTTCAATGACTTCATCAATGTTCCTGTCAGAACCTAACGAATTCTTTCGTAAGGTAAAATTCTTTCCTAAAAGCTGAAGTGAAGATGTAGGATTTAAAAACAAATAATCACTTGGACATGAAATACTGATTTGAGTGTAAATAATTTTACCGGAAGATCAGCTTGAACAAGAGAACAACGTAAATAATCAACATGAATTTATCTTTTACAGTATGCCTCTTACCGGTTTATTTGGTTCCTGATTCTTCGGACTGATATTTTTCTTGATTTTGACAAGGCTGCAAATTGATGCAAAGTTTTCCTGTGCAAAAACGCTCCATTTTCTGTCAGTGTAGCGATATATGAAGCCATTTTTCAAATAAACAGCCAATTCGCGACCAACTTGAACAGCTCCAAAAAATGTCACCCGGATGAGTGGCAATTCCAATTTGCTCATCTTGTCATTACCATAGATATACTAGATGCCTCATTGGCGACTGTTTCTATGGGCCGCTATACGTAAGCCGTCCGCCATATTGCAGCGGTAAACTTGACGTCATTCATCATAGTAATCACTGAATATTCGAAAGATGCCACAATCCTGCACAGAACAGCTCAACGGCTCTCTGCGAACCTACAGTATGGTGAATGACGTCAAAAATACCGTTCCAAGATGGCGGCCGCATACGTGCCTGGAGCGGTCGAAAAGGGCGTCTATATATGTCTATGGTCATTACCACTCGCTCTGTAAAACCAAACAGCAAAAGATGACAGACATTGCAGTGGTGAATGAGTGATTTACGTGAGCAATGTAGAGAGTAACTGATAATATTGGACATCCTCACAGAGCTGGACAGAAACCTGCGAAAATCCTCTCAGAACATCAGAGAGCAGCAGTTAAGCCCTGTTCACAACAAGAACCATGACTATAAAGATAACGATATTAGCGTCCACACCAGCGGGCAATGTCGTTTGATGTCTATTTATTCTAAGCGCATGCTCTGCCACTTTAAATTCTCGAGCTGGTATTAGCAGGATGGATTCAGATTGTGTGTGAATGTTTGTATCGTTCATCAGCTGGGAAAAAACGTTCTTAAAGTGATTCCAACAATATCGTTTCTCTGTGCCTTTATCGTTATAGCTGTGGTGTGGACTTTGCTATTCTTTAATATTAAGAATGATTTTTAAAACTATATCGTTATCTTTATAGTTACCGTACTTGGTGTGAACGGGCCTTTAAGCAGCAAATATTTAAGTCGGAAAGATATTGATGCAACAGTTAAACATTTACATTTAATTGTTTACAAATCAGTCACTGTGTTGTGTGTGTGGTGCAGTTAATTTTTATATGAACATGGTAATTATGAAAATGAGAGCCTACCTTGAGAGACCGCTTAGGCCCACCATACTAAACATGGAGGTTACTGGCTGTTTTCCTAGTCCTACTCTAAAAACATTAAATGTATGCCACAACTTTTTTTCTGTCTAATACGAAGATGCAACAGTCTGTAGTGACAACTATTGTATTTTATACAGCAAATTATGTATAGCCTACATAATATTATGCTTAGAATCATCAGTCATGTTGTTTCATTCTAACCAAATTTCATTCTAACCATCAGTAACGCATGGATACGTATTGTACGTTTATTCACGCTTTTACTTACGGAAACAGTGTATCCATGCGTTACTGATAACGGAGAATAGCGTACGCACTTTGCGTCCATCGGATGCTCTCCAAAATGGTGCTACGCTGACACAGAGAGACAGAGAGGAGACGAATTGTTGAATAAATGTCATTATTTTTATTTTCTTTGCGTAAAAAAGGTATTCTCGTCGCTTCATAAAATTCAGATTGAACCACTGATGGCAGATGGACTATTTTGATGATGTTTTTTATACTTTTCTGGGCCTTGACAGTGCAGTTTACTTGCAGTTTACAGTGCAGTCAATGGGACAGTCACAAGCCTCCCGGTTTTCATTCAAAATATCTTAAATTGTGTTCTGAAGACGAACGAAGCTTTTACGGGTTTGGAACGACATGGGGGTAAGTGATTAATGACAAAATTTTCATTTTGGGGTGGAGTAACCCTTTAAGAACATGGTTGGGTGTAACTAGTTACTAAGTAATTAGTTACTGTAATTTAATTACTTTTCCCTTGAAAAAGTAAAATACTCTCATTTTTTCTGTAATTTAATTACAGTTACTTCTTATGTAACTGAACTTAATACTGTGTATAGACTGTAGAACATTTATATACAATACAATAGTGGATTTAGCATAAAAATTTTAAGTCTAACCTTAAAATGCATGCTTTTTATGCACCCTTCTCACTTTAAATACTTTGGTGAGTTAATAAGAATATTAGTAACACTTTAGTGTCCAGTTCTCACTATTAACTAGTTGGTTATTAGCATGAATATTACTGGCTGTTTATTATTACTTAAAAAGCACATATTAATGTCTTATTCTGCAAGACCTTATAACACCTTAATCCTACCCAATTCCTTAACAACTACTTTACTACATATTAATAAGCAGTAATTAGGCATATACTGAGGCAAAAGTCATAGTTAATAGTTAGTTAATAGTGAGAATTGGACCCTGTGTGACCAGAATAATGTATGTAGTTATCTCTTATTTATTTGAAAGTATTAAAAGAACCATTTCATGTCTATCCTTGTGTCATTAACTTGATATAGGATTTAGAAAGTAATTAGTAATAAGTAATTAAATACTTTTTGGAGAGAGTAATTTGTACAGTAATCTAATTACTGTACAATCTAATTAAATACTTTTTTTAGAGTAACTTACCCAACACTGCTTAAGAACTAGTTTGACCAACTAGCAGTTAACCAACTGGTAATCAGCCTTACTTTTCAAGTTCAAATTAGACAAGTCTACCTCTATGTAACTAACTTAAAAAGTTATGACCAGTCTTTTTTGACTAACTTTGAAGACTAGTCTAAGCACTTTATGAAAACAGCCACAGGACACTTGATTCATGAGTGGAAAAGGTGACTTCAACAAAACTCCTTATTAATTTACATGGATGATGTAATAATTTACATGAAGATATTTTGAGAAAGATCTCTGTGCTCTTTTTCTTTTTTTTTTTGTCCTTGAAATGAACATCAATGGGGTTCATTGTTGTTTGATTCCCAACAATCTTCAAAATATCTGCTTTTGTGTTCCCAAAGGAAAGAAATTCATACAGTTTTGGAACAACATGAGTATGTATGTATGTATATTTGTTTGTTTGTTTGTGTATGTATGGTGGAATATCCCTTTAATGAATATTATTATTGTAATTATTACCATTATTAATGTTATACACATTGAAATCTAATTATAAACAAAATAGTAATAATTATAAGGCTTTCAATCATAATGTTAACTTAACATCATGATTTCAAATTTGAAATAAACTTAAATGTCAGAGTTAGAACAATTATGCTTGTCCCGAAAAATCCCAACAGCAGAATAATAGTTGGCAATCAAGCTATTCAAAATTAATACATCAAAAACAAAAAATCCAAAAATATAGCAATTAAATTCAAGGAAACAGGGTGTTTAGAGTTCTTGAGCCACAAAGGAAAAAAATAAAATCAACATCAGCATAGGTGGAAGAAAAATAGGAACCATTTTCAGGTCAGTAATTCCCATGAGTTTTCCTTTTGTCCTGTCACACGTGTATATTGATGTAATTGGCAATATGATTACGATTAATGTTATGACAGCAGCACCAGTCACTGATGAAGGCAGCAGAGCTCAGTGTTATGAAATATGACGGGATTCCTCTGGGTTCGGCCCTCGTACCGTCAGTCATGCCGTCCGACCGGTTTGTCAAGTTCAAGCGAACAAAAAATGGAACCGCCAACTATTTAGAGAACTCGAGTGACGGAGAGAACGAGCAGAGGAAAGCTGGCAGAATGGAGGTATGTTGACTTTAGCCACTTTTTTAGGCAGAAAAGAGTGTGTTTTTAAGAAACAAATGTTTTGTTTAATGTGTGTTAAGAGGGGCTCTGTCTTGTTTTCATCATGTGGAGTTTATTTCATTAAAACTGTGATGAAATTGTGATATAATCTTGTTACAATGAGAATGAACAAGTGAGTAATGTATCAGACTTAGTATAGATTTATATATTCAGTTCTGTCACCTGAAAACATGTAACCATGTAAGGATGCTGTGTTTTTTCTGTGTTATCTACACCCTCAACGTCTGAACTGACTCAAACCAGCATCTGTAATGGCACTTTTAGAGATTTGTCTTTCTAGAAAGATTGCTAATAGTAAGTTGAAATGTTTAATCAAACCTTTGGAGGATTAAACACACGTTGCACTTCATCTCTCTTCTTCATTACACAAGCTAGACTGAGTCGAGCTACAATGATTCGGATCTGTTCCTTTGAGTTTGTAGAAACCGGACTAATTTCAGTCGGATTATTTAGATGTTAAAGCACAGCGCTAGTAACACTAAGGTCATGGGTTTGATTCTTAGGAAACACAGTGTTAAACCAGCCGCAGTCAGACACAACATAAACAGAGCAGGACTTTCTAATGATCTCAATAGGGGTGTTTAATAATACATGCCTGGGTCAGTTTGACCCGCAACACTTTTATGAGTTTTGAGTCTGAAATACTGGTTAACCCAGGGTGTTTTTCTTGAAATTGTGTGGCTGTTTATCATTTAAGGTCATGAAAATGACTGCAAAGTTTTGAGACTCTGAAACATATTTTATTAAATTACGATTGTGATGTTAGTGGGTCAATTTGACTTGCAAATTTCATGTTGTTTTTGTTGTTTTCAATACATTTTTGTTTTGTCAATTTCTCAACTTCCCTAAGCATTTTTTTGTTTGTTTGTTTTTTTTTATCAGTTCCAATTTTTCTGGGAATCGAGCAACACAATTGTTTTAGCTTCAGGAAAACAAATTATTAACAATTATTATTTTTAAATTGAAAATTAAAATAAAAGTTTTAAAATGCTGTTTACAATATTTAGTGAAAAATGATATATATATATTTGCATTTACTTTTTTTTCTCAGTTTTACAGTTTTATGGTCTCACGTTTTTTTGGGAATGTGTGAGAAGCATTTATATCGAAGATTTATTTTTTATAGTGTGATTCTTTTAATCAAGTTTAGATGCAGTTTAATTTCAATAGGGAATCGAACCCGTGATCTTGGCGTTGCGAGGGCCGTAGTGTTTGAGTTTCAGGAAAGCACTTAATTCTTAAGAGCAAAGTTCTTAAAAGCATTTAAAATAAAAATTACAATTAAATATTTAAAATGCTGTTTATAATATTTGACATTTTGTTTTTTGTTTTTGTATCTAAGGACATTTTTTCAGTTTAAAAAAATTATATTTTCTTATATTTACTTTTTTGCTAATGTATTAATGTTGATGTTTACTGTTTACCAACAAAGCACATACTGATGAAACACATTGTAAATTGTTTATGCCAAATAAATAAATGCAAATCAGTAGTGGGATAAAGCAACTATTTTTGTTATTTGCACAAAAAAAAAAAAAAACTTTTCTGCACATTTAAAACTCTGTAAAAATATTTTTTGCTGTGATGCACCACCAAATGTTCCAGGTTTTGCTGTGTTGATTCATATTTTATTCCTTAAGTTTAAGGCTCATGCTAAATTTAATACTGACAGATGTCATTGTAATGACCTTCGGTGTGAGTTACAGGGAAAAATAAGGGATGAGTTTATGGAAAACAGTGTCATATGAAAAGGCCTGATATGCAAATGAACACAACTAGACAAAGATTTCATGACAGCGATCCAGAGACACACAGACAGGTGACAACAGTGAAGTTTTCTACAAAGAAACATTTGTAGGTAATGTGTTTTCGGACATATTTCCTCTTTTCTCGCTTGTGTTTGTGCCCTGTCATTTCATTCAGGGTTTTATTTCACTACATTCTTGAGTTGCAACAGAGCGCGACTGCTAGATAATTCTAGACGCGTAATGAACAGACACACCAGGATGAAAAATACCTGCTGCTGAGTGTTTCAGGAGGCCTGGACGAGCCCACAGCTTTTCTTTGATATGATGTGAATGGGAAAGATCAGATCCAGTGATAATAATGTAAATACAGCCCTTTGTTGGCCATTGACTCATGCGCTATTGTAAGAGGCTTTGTGAATGTCTGTGTCTCACTGCTTCAGAAGAGAGAGGCTCTGATTCCAGATCAGTGTTAGACGCAGGTGTTAAAGACCAGCTGGATGACGGCTCTGATCTGAGGTCAGTGTTAGTGACTTTAGTGCGATTTATGTCAAATGCTTCTACAAACATCATTTTCTTAATCAGCATTTTTGTTGTCCAGTAAAAACTTAAATTTACTTGAACATATTGAATCGAGTTTTATTTATTTGTTATTTTTTTCTTACCCTACTGGCATTTTTACTGTTTAAAAGTTTGGGATTTTAGCATTTTTAAAAGTCTCTTCTGCTCACCAAGGCTGCATTTATTTGATCAAATATACAGTAAAATTTGAAATATTATTACAAATTAAAACAGCTGTTTTCTATGTGAATATGTGTTAAACTGTAATTTATTTCTGTGATCAAAGCTGTATTTTCAGCATCATTACTCCAGTCTTCAGAGTCACATGATCTTCAGAAATCATAATAATATGCTGATTTGCTGCTCAAGAAACATTTCTGATTATTATCAATGTTGAAAACAGTTGTGCTGCCCAATATTTTTGTGGAAACGGTGATACATTTTATTTTTCAAGATTCACAGCTGAATAGAAAGTTCAAAAGGACAGCATTTATTTGAAACAGAAATGAAAACGGGATTTGAATCAAACTATTATGCTGCTTCAAAGACACAGGTGTGTGTGTGTGTGTGTGAGTGTGTGTGTGTGTGTGTGTGTGTGTGTGTGTGTGTGTGTGTGTGTGTGTGTGTGTGAGTGTGTGTGTGTGTGTGTGTGTGTGTGAGTGTGTGTGTGTGTGTGTGTGTGTGTGTGTGTGAGTGTGTGTGTGTGTGTGTGTGTGTGTGTGTGTGTGTGTGTGTGTGTGTGTGTGGAAGAAGTATTCACTGTATCCAGTTAATCCTGTTCACCTAAATTCACTTTGAACGGGACATAAGTAGGTTTGTGTTTCATTGTTTTGTATGGAGACTCTCTATAAATATCCCTGCTGTTTCAGTTCTTCTTCTTCTGATTTTATTTAAATGTGTTTATGTTTTGTTTGTTGTTTTTTAAATCTCAAAATATTAAAGCATAAGAACGTCTGTTAGCGGCTGAATATTGAACCCTGCCTCTCGGTCCTTTAGGGAAATGAGTGCATTTGCATGTTTGTCTGTGTGTTTGACCGTTTGGAGTTCATGTTCCTGTTGGCATTTTGTTCATGTTTTTACAATAGCGTAATCTAAGGTTTATATTTGTTAATTTAGCAGATGCATTTTAGTGTGTATAAACATTTTAGTAATCTAAAGAACCTTTTGTGGAATGGAAGGATTCCAAGGAAGCTAAATGTCTTTAACAGAACCATCAATGCCAACTAAATCCTTTATTTTCATTCAAGGTATAGATGGTAAGAAATACAAAGGTGTGCAGGTTTATTTTAGACTCTTGTCCTGCAGCTTCTGGTTTGGCTGTGAAATTACATGTTTCTCATTGTATTTCTTGAGCGCAAGGCATCCAAACCTGTCCTGGCGTCACTTAAAGCTGTTATTTTCAGTGGCGTTTCACAGTCATAAAAATAAAGGTTGCAAAAGGGGGTTTTCATAGTGACGCCACAGAAGAAACATTTTTGGTTCCCCCCAGAAAACTTTCATTGAACAGTTCTTAAAGGAATAGTTCACCCAAAAATGAAAATTTCCTGAAAATCTGAATCAAAATCAAAAAGAGCTTTATTACCAAGTGTGTTTACATACACAAGGAATTTGTCTTGTGTTAGGAGCTTCCAGTACAGAAAGTACAACCATAGTGTAGACATACCTCACCCTCAGGCCATCTGAGACTGATGAGTTTGTTTCTTCATCAGGTTTGGAGAAATGTGTCTCAGCAATAGATGCTCTGCAGTGAATGGGTGCCGTCAGAATGAGAGTCCAAACAGCTGATAAAAACATCACAATAATCCACACCACTCCAGTCCATCAGTTAACATCTGGAGAAGACAAAAGCTGCATGTTTGGAACAAACAAATGGATAGAGGTCTTCTATTTTAGCTGAAAGCAATGGTTTGGAGTTAAAAACATCTTAATGCTGGATTTGTTTCAGCTTTTGTCTTCTCCAGATGTTAACTGATGGACTGGAGTGGTGTGGATTATTGTGATGTTTTTATCAGCTGTTTGGACTCTCATTCTGACGGCACCCATTCACTTCCATTGCTGAGACACTGATGCAGTGACACATTTCTCCAAACTCATCTAAATCTTGTACTAAATTTTCAGCAAATGTTCATTTTTGGGTGAGCTATTCATTTAAAAGGACCATTTTACGTAGTTCAAAGTACATTTTAATCATCTAAAGATCATTTTTTCCACTATAAAGAATCAAAGGTTTTATTAATGGAACCATCAAAGCCAGTAAAGAACCTTTTTATTCTTAAGTGTTGCACAAGAGGTTCTTTACAGTGGAAAAAAACATTTAATAAAATAACATTTATTTATTTAGAATATATTAGCATATATATATATTATATTAGACTAATAAAATATTCTTTACACTGAAAAAAAATGGTTCTTTTAAGAACTGATCACTGAAAGGTTCTTTGTGGAACCTTGTTTGCATTCATATACAAAACCCATAATACTGTTTATTGATTTGAAGTTTCAGGTGTATTTCAGATGTTTCTTAATGACTTAATGATCTTCTTTACCATTGTGTCCTTCAAGTGTCCTTCAAGTAACGGCTAGCACATCTGTCACGCTTCAAGAGGAACGGAGCTTCTCTACATGGATTTACTTCAAGAGACTTGAAGAGCTTGAGGAGCTCTGAAAACATTTGTTTTGACTGGTCTCAAACCATCAGAGTTTATCCAATCTGATCTGGACAATGGATGATTTAATTCCTCCTTAGCAAGCATTACTTGTCTTGCTGAAACTGTGCTGGACAGAAAACGTTAAAAGAAGCACAAATAAAAATCCTAAGCAGTCAAAAGTCGGGCATGTTGGACAACTCAAAGGTTTACATCGAGCTGGGTGTCGCCAGGCTCGGGAATCTCCCTGAACCCCTGCAACCACGTTTGTCATTGAGGGATGAGAGCGGTCTCAGCGAATCCCCAATTTCTTCCGATCTTGACGAGGAACGTAATAATCGCAGCAGAAATGCACTTAGCAATAGCACTTCTTCTCAGAACGTCCCAGGCACTTCCACAGATTGGACTGAACCTGACGACAGGAGACGCAGTTTGGCAACGTTATCTGAGACCTCAAGGACTTCCAACGCCAACACTGAGGTTTCTCAAAGCTCTCGCCGCAGGTTCATAGTGGATGATGAGCCGCCTGAATCCCAGCGGAGGTCCGGCCGAAATGCGTGCTCCTGTTTCCGCGCGGTGAACATGGCGTTTCTGCGCTGTCTGGAGGAGACGCCGCTGCTGGTGTCTGGAGTAGTGCTGGCCATCCTCTTCTGCGTGACCATCATCATCATCATCCCCTCCACAGGCAGGGTAAGAGCTGAAAAAAATGATTTTTTGTTAAGGTAAGTGGTTGCAATCAATTTATTTAGCTACATTTACATAAATTTTGCTGAAAGTTAGTCAACTAAATTTGTTTATTTAAATGTAGCTAAAATAAAATGATTGCAACCATTTACCTTAAAAAAAATTGTTACTTTTTTATGGGGCAACGCAATATTTTAATGCATTACTTTTAAAAGTAACTTTCCCCAACACTGACAACAGGGAACAATTCACCCAGGAATGAAAATGTGCTCACCTTCAGGCCATCCAATATGTAGATGGGTTTGTTTCTTCATCGGGTTTGTAGAAATGTGTCTCTGCATCAGTGTCTCAGCAGTGGATGCTCTGCAGTGAATGGGTGCCGTCAGAATGAGAGTCCAAACAGCTGATAAAAACATCACAATAATCCACACCACTCCAGTCCATCAGTTAACATCTGGAGAAGACAAAACCTGAAACAAATCCAGCATTAAGACGTTTTTAACTCAAATATGAGTCCATAATCCATAATAACTCTTCCTCCAGTGAAAAAGTGCATCTCCTGTTGTCTCTCTCATCAAAATCCAGCCACATATTTGTTTAGAGCTGTTTAGGCTTGTAAACGCTGCTTGATCTGTGCAGATTTCTCTCCTGATTCAGACCAGAACACTTTTTTTGTGGATTATTGTGATGTTTTTATCAGCTGTTTGGACTCTCATTCTGACAGCACCCATTCACTGCAGAGCATCCGTTGCTGAGACACTGATGAATGACACATTTCTCCAGATCTGATGAAGAAACAAACTCCTAGCCTGAGGATGAGCACATTTTCAGCAAATCTTCATTTTTGGGTGAACTCTTGCTTTAATCTAGCTTTAGCTGGATTTTCCAGCAGGTGTGTTTAATGTTTGAAAGTCATTATGTAAATGTAGATGTGGAAGTGTTTGTTTCTTTCACTCATCCAGAGCCTCAGTGTTCACGTGGCGGCGTTTGCAGTGGTGTATGTGGTGGTGTGTGTTTGCGTGTTTCTGCTGCTGTGTTTGCCGTGTTTGCCGGTGGTTCGGCGAGGAGAAACGCCTCTTGCGCTCTTCATCTGGTCCATGCTCTTCATCGTTGCCTTCGTCTTCATCTTCACCGGAGGTGTCGTCACGGCCTGGGAGCAGGTCAGCTGAGGACGCTCGTTAGATCAGAAGATCTAATAGATACAAAATATCTTCCTGGAACATGATCTTAATATCCTAATGATTTTTGGCATAAAAGAAAAATGGATTATTTTGACCCATACAATGTATTTTTGGTTATTTCTACAAATATACCTGTGCTACTGAAGACTGGTTTTGTGCTCCAGGCTCACAAATGTAATTACATAATTTTAAGTATTTTTAGGTGTGGTTTCTAGACCTGAAAAAGTCATGTAAATTATTTAAATGTAATCTAATATCTGAAGATATACATTTTTCTGGTTATGCAAAGCTGAGAAAAATTTTCATTATAAATTGCTAGTACAAAATATTTGTAAACATTCTTAATCCTCATCCAGGAAATCAGGAAACTCTGTAAAACCCATGCAAATGTATTGGTTAAAAAGTGGAGGATTCTTAAAGAAGCATTAAATTTATGCTTTTCTAAATTTTAATGATTTAAAACTTTAATAATACACATTTAATAGTCCATAATTTAAGTTTGCATGTATTATGACCAAGAGCAAGATGTGAGTGCAAAGATCATAAAGTAATACATTCA
>JAFVLL020020833.1:8220-18220 GCA_021397915.2 Tor tambroides | reverse complement strand
TGGTCAGATGACGTGACTCTAGCCAATCACATGGAGTCTGGAGGAGTGGCTGGGTACTTTACACCACTCACGTCTGATTACCGTAGTATTATCAGTGATGATTCTGATGATGATTCTGATGATAATGATTCTGATGATGATTCATGATTCTGATGATGATGATTCTGATGATGATTCTGATATCATCAGATGATGATGATTCTGATGATGATTCTGATGTTGACGATTCTGATGATTCTGATCATTCTGATGATGATGATTCTGATTATTCTGATGATGATGTGATGATTCTAATGATGATTCTGATTATTCTGATTATTCTAATGATGATTCTGATGATGATGATGATGATTCTGATGATTCTGATTATTCTAATGATGATTCTGATGATGATGATGATGATGATGATTCATGATTCTGATGATGATTCTGATATCATCAGATGATGATGATTTTGATGATGATTCTGATTATTCTGATGATGATGATTCTGTTGATTCTGATATGATTATGATGATGATGATGATGATGATTCTGATATCATCAGATGATGATTTTGATGATGATTCTGATGATGAAGATTCTGTTGATTCTGATATGATTATGATGATGATGATGATGATGATGATTCTGATGTGATGATTCTAATGATGATTCTGATGATTCTGATGATGATTCTGATATCATCAGATGATGATTTTGATGATGATTCTGATGATGATGATTCTGATGTGATGATTCTAATGATGATTCTGATGATTCTGATGATGATTCATGATTCTGATGATTCTGATATCATCAGATGATGATGATTTTGATGATGATTCTGATGATGAAGATTCTGTTGATTCTGATATGATTCTGATGATGATGATGATTATGAATTATACTGATTCATTTATTTTGATGATGATGATTCTAATGATAATGATTCTGATGATGTTGATGATTCATGATTCTGATTCTGATTCTGATGATGATGGTGATGATGTTGATGATGATGATGATGATGATGGTGTTTCCTCACAGGAGGGTCCACATCACAGAGGAAACGTTTGCTCACCTGGATGGGAAATACCAGGTGGAGGAAGGAAACGGCGAGGGTCGCGATTCCACTCTGAAGGGAAGGAGAACGTACCTGGTCATCGATCCTAATACAGAAAACTCCAATACAACACTTCAGGTGAACATCAATATTCATTACTGACTACATAGATCAGTTATCTGTCGTAGGAACCTATAAAATACATTTCTATCATGACAACTCTCGGAAGATTTTAGCATGGTAATAGATATGACGATATCAATGTATTTGGTCTTGGTGGAATAGATCAGCTACGCTGCTCTTGGTTATTGCTGCAGTTGTAGATTATTGCTGCTGCTGCAAGCAAGTACAGGAACTTGCTACTGCCATTGCATACGGCGATACGGTGCTGTCAGTATTTAGACATACTGCTGCTGCACAAATTGCATATAAAATGACCTGTAGCAGATCTATACAGGTGGAGCTGGGGAAGGTGAAGGGTTTCAGAGAAACAAAAAAGCTTGAGTGAATACTAACCAGCCATTTAAATGCAAGGCAGTAAGCTCATTGGCTGCGTATGCAACATGATCCAATCAGCTTGTGCCAAGTCGCTTAACGCTGTGAATATCATCGGTTATGTTAAGTAAGCCTGTGCCACGAGTTTCATGACAGAACTTGGCATTTACTTTCCCCAAATTCTGTCTAAACAGTTGAATTAATAAAATGTTAACAATTTTTAACAATACTTTTAAAATGTAATCAAATTGGAAATATAACTATATAATATAACTATATAAATATAAATATTTCTTTATTTTTCTCAAATGAATTGCTTCACGTTTTGTTTGTTTGTTTTTTATAATTTAATCAATAGTAATTTATTTCTGTGGTAATTTCTTCAGTTTCATCTGGTTTGTTGCAAATACCTTTGCGTTTTTATGTGTGTTTGTGTTGTTCAATTTTGAGGTTTAATAATTACAGATTCTAGTCCTTGTTGACATTTGCGTTTGATTAATTGTACAACCCCAAATTTTAATTAATTTAAATATTTAATGACTTGGTTTACTAGCTTAAGTATTGACTTGCTGTTGAATTTCTTTGTCAAAAAGTGTTGCGCAACAGTGTTTTGTTTATAATTTGTACAGTAGTAATATATTTATACAATAATTTCTTCAAGTTCATCTGGTTTTGTTGTGAATGCCTTTGTTTTTTGTGTATATTTGTCTTTTTGAAGTTTTCGAAAGAAGTCTCCTCTGCACACCAATACTGCAATTATTTAATCAAAAATACAGTAAAACAGTGACATAGTATTACAATGTAAAATAGCTTTTTTCTCTGTTAATATCTGTTAAACTGTAATTGATTGCTGTGATCAAAGCTGAATTTTCAGCATCATTACTCCAGTCTTCAGTGTCACATGATCTTCAGAAATCATTCTAATATGCTGATTTGCTGCTCAACAAACATTTCTGATTATTATCAGTGTTGAAAACAGCTGTGCTGCACAATATTTTTGTGGAAACTGTGATACATTTTATTTTTCAGGATTCACAGATGGATAGAAAGATCAAAAGAACAGCATTCATTTGAAATATAAATCTTTTGTGACACTATAAATGTCTTTACTGTCACTTTTAATCATTTTAATGTGTCCTTTATGAATAAAAGTGTTAATTTTTCTGTTTTTTTCGTGTGTCTCAGACTAATGAGCTGAAGGTGGACAACAAACTGGCGAACCGTCAGAAGCTCCGTGCATCGGTTCGGATGTCGCAGTATCTGCAGTCCTGGAAAACCATCAAACCATTTTCTGGACTCAACCAACCAGAAGATTCGCTCGCAGCCCCGCCCACTGCTGACAGCAGCACCAGCCAACCACAGCCACCCACGGTCAGTGTCAATCATGATCACCATCCAATCATACGGAATCATATACTGAAAACATAAACGCCGCATATTAATTCCTGTAATTAGTTTATTTTGTCATCATCAGGAGCTCCCAGAGATCAACACTCCAAGGTGAAAATGAAAGGTTTATTCATTCATTTTAGCTATATGAAAGTAGTTTGCATACCAAACAAAGTACTTTGAACTTACTTGGGATCACACACCAGAAT
This sequence comes from Tor tambroides, assembly GCA_021397915.2. Taxonomy (NCBI): domain Eukaryota; kingdom Metazoa; phylum Chordata; class Actinopteri; order Cypriniformes; family Cyprinidae; genus Tor; species Tor tambroides. The sequence continues at coordinate 15,082 of JAFVLL020020833.1, read as the reverse complement.
CCACCAAGAAGAGATGAGAGCTGACCTTCATGACCACAAAAGTTCACTTTCACTCAGTTTACTTTGCGGTTCACGTAAATGGGGTCTGAATTTGGTTCTTAAGTGTAAAAACGCAGTAATTCCCATTCATTTCTTTTCTCAGACCTTCACGAGTTCTGGAAAATGGACTGATAGACTCATTAGACGCTCTGGAAAGTGAAGGGTGAGCGAGCGATTCATGAATCTACAGTCTTCACAGTGAATTAATCATAAAATAATATTTTAATTAATATCATCTTTTCATTGTTTAGGAGACGAGCAAAGCTGAACAGTGTGACGTTATTTTTTAATAATTTTCAGCTGGAGAAAGAGGTGTGAATTATTTATTCATGTAGAATAATGTGTTTTTCTATTTGTTCTGATTTGCACTCTTATTTTCTAACTGTGTGTGTGTGTATGTTTGTGTCAGTATTCGTTAAGTGAAGTCCAGGGGCTTCATCGCTCTGTCATGTGTTTGGCCCTCATCTTCATCTCTGTGTTTGTGGTTCAGATGCTGACCTCGCAAAAGTAAGTAAATGTTTAAATTAATCATTTTAAAATAAAAACAATCCAAATGAAACACTTACTAAAACGGATTAAAAAATTTTGTTTAGCTGCATGTCGTGATCATTAAAATGTCTTAAATATTAAAATTTAATTAATTATTATATTATAATTATTATTATTATACCAGTTAGTAAACTTGATGATAATGATATTTTAGCTCAAAGGGGTTCAGCTGACAAAAAAGTTTGGGAATCCCTGATCTAAAAAAAAATCATGCCTCTAAAATCTTTCATCTGATTTTACAAATACAATTCAGCTGTTTCAGTCACCTGTCATTCAGAGACCATTCTTACCAATCAATAATGATTAAAACATTTCTTCTTGTTAAATATCCTGAAATTAAACAATTTTACTGTTTTTTTTTTGTTTTTGTTTTTTTTTTATCTGAATTTTTGGCGAGGGTCAGATTACAGTAGTGAAACTGGCATAATGTTGATTTTAACACAGTGCACATTGCCTGTTATTTATTTCGTCACACATTACGACATTAAGGAAAAGTTTGAAAGTGTTTTTCTAAATTTTAAATATTTTTCTAAATGAACTAATTTTCTTGGTGCACATACAGAAACTTTGCACTGGCGGTGTCGTACGGTGCCACCTTCCCTGTCCAAATACTGATTGTGCTTGTGGTCTTCACTAAATTCATGAAGGTATGACCGCATGTCTTATTTATGTGTGTTTGTGTGTGTATTTTAAGAAAATTCATATTAGTGGTTGACCATTGTGGATTTTTAAATGGTTAATGCTTCCTATTATGATGAATGTGTTCAAAAAAAACTAAAGGATGTTTTATAATTATTCTAGGTTGTATCTTGTGTTATTTGTTAAAGTTATAATATGTGTTTGTGTGTCAGCGCTGGCACTCAAAGTTTCCCCGCAGCATCTGCTGGGTCTCGATGCTGTTTGATGGTGTGGCCACCAGGGCGGCGCTGCGGCTCCTGCTGGTGTTTCTCTGTCTGCTCATCACACTGCTCATGGCAATCCTGAACATAGTGAGTCAACAACAACATACCGAGACACACCTGCACAAACATCAGCTCATGACCGGCTGCACTGTTTGTGACGAGACAAAAGAGTCAAAGCCGTCAAACCATTTTTTACACCACAAAAGCACATTATGCACCATAGAAAGATGTTTGCAATGCTGCATGTTCTTTCAAACCAGTGGAAAGAAAACAGCCAAAATACATGTTTAAGTGTTCATTATAATGCTCTTTAACTCTTTGTGATATTTTATACATAGCTCTATACGTATGGACGTTTCCTCAAAATGAATTTGTTCTCCACTTCAGCAGCACTTGCAGACCCCAAACATGGCAGTTTTATTCCTCTCTGTATTCTGAAGGTTTTTACTGAGGGGTTTGTTGATATGTCATTTGCCTAGTTTTATTATTGCACTTTATCTAGTTGCATCTGTATGTTTCTATTAGAATATAGTATATATATCTCTAAAGGACATTTGAGTTTGTATCTCCACTTAAGCAGCACTTACAGACACCAAACTTAGCAGTTTTATTTGTCTCTATATTCTGAAGGTTTTTACTGAGGGGTTTGTTGATATATCAATCACCTGGTTTTATTATTGCACTTCATCTTTTTGTATCTGTAGATTTCAATTATAATACATATCTCTAAAGGTGGTTTTCTCAAAATGAGTTTTTTCTCCACTTCAGCAGCACTTACAGATACCAAACTTAGCAGTTTTATTCCTCTCCATATTCTGAAGGTTTTTACTGAGGGGTTTGTTGATATGTCTTTCACCTGAACTTATACAACATTTTATTTCTAAAAACATGGTGAAAATCTATGTTTTTTGGCTATTGACAGAACTTTCTGATTTATGGAGTGATAAAAAGAGAAATCCGAAATCCCCTCTGTAAAATCCTTTAACTATAATATGTCAACAAAATCAAACAAGAATTTTGAACCTGGCTTTATCCAGTTCCTTTGCACATTTAAACAATACAGTTAAAAAAAAAACTTGTAATTACAAAAAAAAAAAAAAAGTTTGCAATTCTTAATGCAATCAATCAACTGGGAAAGTATTGTCATAATTTATGAGTTATATATTATTCAAATTTGACTATATTGACCTGGGGTTTCTTGCCTTAAAAATTGATTGATGTTTGTTCAGTATTTCCTGAGGACATTCAGTGAAATAATTAATGTTTCACAAACTTTGTGATTTTAATCCTATTTGATTCAAACATGTCTGTGTAAAAACTATAGCACAAAACTATTACTGTTACTATTACTATACTACTGTCCTCTAAGAAAGTCTATACTTGTCATATACATATTTTTTTTAAAGTGCATTTAGTTTGTTTTAGCCTTTACTGAAGAACTAAATTTCTTTTTGTTCTATTGATCCTCTTTCCCATAAAGATCCAATGCATTATTTTAAATGAAAGTAAATGTCTGTCTGTACAGAATGTCTATATTTTTCTCTAGAGAAAGTCTTAAACTTCATTTGTTTTTCTTGGTAGGTTTTTATCCCAGGTGATGACTGTTTAAATGTTTCCCACAATGCAACAGTACTGGACACTCTCCATCTCTACACTGTCCCGGTGAGCGTTTGGCTTATATTATAAATAGAGATTATATTTCACATTAGTGTTGATGTCATATTGATCACATGTTAATATGATGTTATTGTGTGTTTGTGTGCAGTATTATCTGTACTGCTGTCTGTTGGCGATGTTGGGCGTGATTGTGTTTGTGCGTGTGAGTGTGTCTGTTAAAGTCTTCCTCCTGACCCTCGCTGTTGTGGTTTATCTCGCGCTCTTTCTGCATGTTTACGCACCACGCTCCGACTGCTACATGAAACAGCTTTACAGCGGCAACAGCACGTAAGAGCCAAACACACACACCTGATTCTGCAGGACCACTGCTGTTATTTTGTTATATATACTGTGTTTTATATAAATGCGATATATGAGATCCAGTGATTGAAAAGCGTGTAAAAATATATTTGCTTTGACTTTTTCAAAAGTGGGCTCAAACCTACTTAAGCTGTAATAGTGTATCAGTGATATTTAGCAAAGTAATCAATTTGAAAATTATTGTTATTGTTATTTTTTATAACATATAATAACAATACAAAATAACGTTATTAATTTTAACTTACAACAATTATAATAATAACGATCATCATTATTGGATTATTAATTTGAACTCATAGAATTATGTAAAATAATGATAATTGTTAATATATAATTTTAATCGTTTATATAATAATTATTATTATGTATATGTAAAATAACTATAAAATAAAAAGAATTATTGGTATTATTATTATTGAATTATTAATTTGAATTGGTCTCTGAATATATATTAATTTCATATATATTACATTCAGTCATAAAGCCATCATGAAGTGGCACATGCTGCCCATTTTACTTCAGTAATGTGACACATTTCACATAGTTAATGAGAATTGAATGTAGGTGGGACTTCATTCATGAGGACTGAGGAATAAAGTTTATTTTTATTACAGGCCATTGAAAAACAAGAAGGATTAGTGATGTCAGACATTTAATGAAAGATTATGAAGACAAACATTTTTTTCTTTATTATAATGTCACTGATTAATCATTCATAATAAAAGCAGGAACATGAATTAAGAAGGTAAATAGAGTCAGTATTGATTTTGTGACTTTGTTTAATAGTCCAGGTTCAGATGCTGTTTCTATGTTTCTTCGTGTTTAAACCCGAACATATGTCCAGAAACCCCATGATTGTTGTTAAAGTTAATAAATTGAGTGGAAATGAATATTTATTGTGATATCTCACTGTGTGTGTTTTAGGCCGGGAGTTCTTAAGGAGCCCAAGATCATGTCCGGCATTTGGCTGGTCATTTTCTACTTGATTTCCCTTATTCTCGTGCGACAGGTAAGAGTGTGTGAGTGTGTGTGTGTGTGTGTGTGTGTGTGTGAGAGAGAGAGAGAGAGAACACATATTTGGTTATGAGTCTATTTCAGTTTGATATTATGTATTCAGTAATAGGGAAGTTTACACAAAGTAATCAGCTCCAGATGACTAACTACTTCTCGAAAAGCAGTAGCTTTTGTCTTTGAATGATGCTGCTTCCTTCAGCTGTCGGGAATCATATTATAAATATTTGACATGAGTTAAGCGCTATTTACTAAATTATATTGATCAGCTGATGAGTCAAAGACAGTCTTCAACTAGTTTTAATCACTTTAATTTTCTTTACATATTTATTTATAACTAGCGTTAGAATTGCCCGACCACAGCAGGGTTATTATAGTTACCTAAATCTAAAATTAAAACCATAAAAAAGACTTTTCATTACAAAAAATATATATATTTTTCTGTTTCAGCTAGATGTAACATTTCTCATTTTCAGTTATTTTAAGTTGAAGTACTAAACGAAGTAAAACTGTTTTAACCAATAGGAACACACAACAAAATTATGTTAAAACTTAAACCAAAATTTTAAAAAAAGACAATATAAAAAAATCTAATTCAAAATATTAACAAAAACTATTACAGTATATCAATTATACGAAATTAACACTGGATAGCAGATCTGAGATACAAAAAAAAAAACTTTTATAGGGTTATTATACTAAAAAAACTAAAACAAAACTTTACTTAAACATTAACTGAAATAAAATATATAAAAACATTAAATTATTTTATTTCAGCTAGCTGCCAAGACAACATTTCTAATTTTCATTTAGCTTAACTTGATGTACTAAACTAAAACTGAAAATAACTAAAAACTACACATACATATTTCAGAAATAAATGATAAAAAACACAACAAAAATTACTTAAACTTTGATGTTAAAATAAAAACGGACAATACAAAAAACTAATTTAAATTTATATATATTTAAATTTATTTAAATTTTATATATATATATATATATATATATATATACACACATATATATGAAAAAATCTATAATAGTATGATGATGATAAAATAATCTCGAAATAACAAAACCACAAATTAATTTTGGAGCGTTTCTCGATTACACATATTTTTGTTTTCTTGAAAGTAACATGAAGGAAAAATGTCTCCCAGTTTATCAGAGTTGACGGCGTGTCATTAGAGTAATCTGTGTGTGTTTAATGTGATGTAGGACGAGTTGGGCTCGCGGGCGGAGTTCCTGCTGGAGAAGTGCTTTAATAAAGAGACGGAGGAGATGGAGACGACCAAGAACGTCAACAGACTCCTGCTGCAGAACCTTCTGCCAGAACACGTCACAGACTTCTTCATCGGCAAAGACATCCAGAACCAGGTCAAACACTCACAGAGGAGGCGCCTTTACTCCACTGCGCCACCTAGAGGCGTATTAATATACTTCATTAACGTCTCTGAATGGACTGATGTTAACCCTACAACACTACTGTATCTGCTGTTAAACCTGTTTCACTCAATCTACTGCATCTCTTCTGTCTCTGATTGATAGTTTAGAGTTTATCCAGTAAAAGCTCTTTTAGTGTAATTGTACAAAAGTATAAGAGATATTAGATCAGCGGTTTCCAAACTTTCTGATGTATTGCCCATGAAAATATTCAGGCCCCATTTCTTGTTGTTCATTATTTACTTGAAATTATGAAATTATAAAGTTTTATTGATATAATATTTAGAAATCACACTTTTATAATGAGGCTTCATCATATATCTAGGATTTTCAAGACCGTGGGAGTCCTGGTAAAAAAAAAAAAAAAAGTTGATGGGGTGAATTAAAATAAATATTTAGATTTTTAGTTGTTTTAGTTTATTTTGATGATTTAAAAAGACACAAAAGCCACACTGTACGTCATCTTGATTAATATGGTATGGAAAATTTCAATGTTTTTGTGTTTGCTCATGTGTCCCACGATAAATTTTGATTTGCTCACAAATTGCATTTGTTCGCAAAACGTTTGCATTTTCTGAGAAATTTGCATTTTGAACAAATATTTTGCGGTTTTTGAGAAATTTGGATTTGCTCGCAAATATTTAGCATTTTATGAGAAATGTACATTTTTCACTATTATTATGCGTTCGCCAAGAAATTTGCATTTGTTCACAAATACTCTGCATTTCCAGAGAAATTAGTGTTTTATTAGCAAATATTTTGCATTTTCTGATAAATTTGCATTTTTTACAAATAACTAATAAGCGTCAGAATAATGCAGTCATATCTCCAGATGAACTCTTACTGGACTGAAGCAGATTCTCATCAATCATTTTTTAGTCTCAAATCTGATCATCAGGATCTTTTGAGGAGCGTTTGTTTCCAGAAGCTTTACTTTC